>JAGFPH010000378.1:281674-302057 GCA_018207615.1 Philaenus spumarius
TACTTCTAAGGTATTTTACGTTTTGATTGATTTTGGGGAAACCAAGCGAGCTATAAGATCGCGTAAAAAAACAAAACGTGCAGAATAACATCCAACAATTATATTTGTAGAAAAAACTCAAAAACAAAATCATTCTTGTAGGAAAAATCTAAAACAATAGTTACTTCCGGTCAAAAAACGTGCTTCCGGTAGTGGGATTTTTTTGGCTAACGAACTCGTCCAAGCGTCTTAGACAACCAACGTGTGTACCAGATTTGGACCAAATCGGACGTAAAATGCGGCCGCTTGAGTGCGAACGCATACATACATACGTACAGAAACTGTTTAATGACACCCAAAAACGTGTTCTGGTTACCATGATCGGTACTCATTTACTAATCCTGACCTTAGGCCTCACGATAAGGCCCACTGCAATCGCTCATCTTTCCTATGGAAATTCGCTAATAAGTATTTTTCTTTTATAAATGGCCTTGAACATTAATGTAATTATTCAAAACTTTTAATCCAAATTGATTTCTAATCAAACGTTTTGATGTTCTTTAAAATACTTTAAGCTAAGCATATGCATTTTGATTTTTATAGTTTGTAATAACAAATTACAAATGGAATAATTGTGCATAAAATCTTGTCAAAGATTCTTTCTAATCGAACAGTAGTTGTGTTCCAAAAGTCTTCATTTTAGATGTGTAAACTTTAAAACAAACAAAATTAAAAGATGGAACACCTTTTCGAGACTTTGGCTCGTGTTTTTTTAAATACTCAAAAATGTTACGTTTTTGTCATGCTAGAAATCTCAAATAAAATTACGAAGATTTTGTCACCAAGAGAAATTTTCTACGACGTCTGTGAGTGCATATATCGTGTCCACACACAGACACACGGACCCAAATTTTTGTATTGCTTTATCGTGTTCAGAGATCTCGAAAACGCCGAGAAAAGTTACAAAAATTTAAATTTTTAGAATTTTCGAAAGCTTTCAATACTTCGGCATTTTAATGCGAGCCAAAGTATTATAAGAATAGTCAAATTATTATTTTCTTTTCCGGTTTGCAGAAATTTAAAAGTTTTAAGAGTTCATTAACATTATCCGTTAATTGCTGTCGTACAAAATATGTGTGGAATCTTGTTTAACCTTACGTACGTGAGGTATTTTCAATATTACTTCACTACTGAATCGGTTTAGGGGAGAGTGGTAGCACCGACCGGCCTGACGAAGTCGTGCCTTTACTTTCACTCCTCTCCGATCACTTAATTACCCCAAAATGTACGCCAAGAGAAAGGATATCCAGCATGTAATGCACTCGTATTACGGAACTTTCTACGGGATATTTACCTCAACGTTCAGCTTTACGATGGTTCGCCTTTTATAGAGTTGATTTTAATAAAATTGAAATTTCCTCGCGTTTACCGTTTACAACCTATCCATCGTACGAGTATTTCTTTTTCAGACCATCTGTTGCACTTGCGTATACTCGTGTTGGGTTTCTAAAATCACTTGGCGAATTTATTGTCCCTCACCAACCCCAAAAGCAAATGCAAACAGATCATTGCGTACTATGATATTTTCACGGGAATGACGATTGAGTAGGACAGAGGTTTTTTTATTTTTATACAGAAGCGAGCCAATTTTCAAGTTATAAAATATGGAAAAAATGTGATACGGAAAAGCAGTATTTCAAACTGGTCAAATAGGCCTGGTGAAGAATAAAGTTGGCATAATTTTAATAATGATAGGTGTTTGAATTATGATATCGTAAGCATTTTTCATTTGTGTTTGATATTACCTAACCTAAAATAACTGTTGATTGCGCAGAATAATTACCTAATTCTAAGTTTGTTAATTCGGTGGCTATGGTAATACACCTAAATGCTTTAAAGAAAAGTGTATTGGTTCAGTAGAGGCCTGTGTTAAGTATCATAAAATTGTGTTAAGTATTTGATAAAAAACCATAAACTAATTTATAGTTGCTGTTTTATTTGTAAAGCGTAACTACAGATGTTTGAATTATAATGCAGTAAGCCCTTTTCCGTTTATTTTGTGTTTGTGTTTGTTTTTATTTTGTTACCTAACCTAAACAAAACTGTCGGTTGTGAAAAATAATTTACTGATTCTAAATTTTCTAAAATTTCTATGTTAACGAAAGAAAAATAAACGGTACCAGGAACTGGCACATACTTTCTCACAAACATATTTAAATTGTTAAACAGATTCACTGTGACTTGTAGGGTGGGGTAGGAGAGGTGATTTTGTATTAATAAAGTAGAAGATTAACTAGTAAATATTATTATTATTATCTAGAGAGAAAACTATTCGATCGATTTTGAACAAATTTGCACCAAACACGTCAATTAGGCCTGTATAGATGCACGAAAAAAGCCCTTTATGGACAAAAAACCCCCAAAAATCAGTTATTATTATTATTAGCCAAACGAGAATTTTTAGAAAGATGCGATTTTTTGCATATGGTAGGATTAAAGGTTACAAATAAACCAAATTTTATCAAAATCGTTAGAGCCGTTTTTTTATAAATAAATAATAACTAATTTTTTGGAGGTTTTTTGCCAAAAAGGGGGTTGTTTTTCAAAAAATTTCAAAACCGTTTTTCGCGCATCTATACAGGCCTACTTGACATGTCTGGTGTAAATTTGTTTGAAATCGATAGAATAGTTTTCGCTCTAGCTTTGTATACATACAGACATACAGACAGACATTTTGTACAAACCACTTTTTTGGACTCAGGGGATCCCAAAACGGATATTTCCACAAAAATCTCAACATCGATTTTTTTGCTATCACTATACTTTCTCTATACTACAGTATAGTGAGAAAGTAATAAATTCAACAAACGTGCGTTGGTTCAGAATAGGGCTCACCTAGAATTGTGTTGCTAAGCTTTTGACTCAAATCAGCTGTTTTATAGGGCTGGGAGTGAACCCCTGTGTTTTAACAATTTTTAACCTCTAAAATCTATATTTTCAAGCAAAAATCCTTTCTTAGCGAACCTTTCTTGGATATTAAGAATCTAGCTATCATAGTTATGTCTGTACGTTGATTAAGAATGAGTCGGTCAGTCAATCGGAAGGACTTTTACTTTTATATAAACAGATATTTGTTCAAAAAGATTTTTCTTTTTGTTCCCAGTAAATCATACATATTGAAATTCTCTAAAATGTTTTCAGTTTCTGAAACGAAAATTTTCTTATCTCAAAAAAACTAAATAAAATTATATTTTACTATTGATTTACATTTTTGCGTTGTTATAACTAGGATTCCGTAGCTATTCCCGCACCATTAGACTTTGTAATATTAGGTTTACATTGGATGTATAGGTAATAAGTTACATAGTGGTTTATATATTTAAATAAATCTTCCTTGGGAACACTAAAAACAATAATGGGTACGTTTAATGATATATTAAAATTAAAAGTTCGTATCATTATACCAACCCTCATTTAGTTTTCATCAAAAATATTTCCTGTGTATTTTCAGGATTTGAAACACACTTGTACAGATAACATTGAAAATGCGCAAAGCTCAAATCGTGAAATGAGAGATTAAAAATAAAATGACCCATTCAACCTTTCCAAATTGGATAGAGTAAGCGAAACTTTTCTATTAGTAGGATGTTCCTAAACAACGGAAGCTTATTCCCCCTTTCAAAACCAATGAAGACGTGCGTACCTTAATATCATAATGTAATGCTTAGTTTACAATCTTGCTAACATTTTGAATTTCCAAAAAAACCACAACTTAATAACGGTAAATTATATTGAGAAGACATATTACATGTTTTTATACTTATAAATAACAAATTTGGAAAACAAATGAACTCATTTCCCTTTTCCGTTATTAAATTCAAAATTTCTTTATTAAGGGGGCGTGGCTCAGACTGTTACAGATAGCGCCAATTAGGATGGAGCGCGAAGAGGGGGTGTGCAAGTCTCCTACGCCGGCTCCCACCACATTTCCCCTCTCGCGGCGGAGTACAGTCAGACCGCCTGCCCTATCTAATTCATGTCTGCTATGTAGTCGTGTTGATTGTATATCAACACTTTTTGGTGGTGACTGTACTGAAGACTCACAGTCGAGTAGAAGAGGGTAAGACGTTACAGCGCATGCTCAAGTGACGCTTCACGCTACTTGGCACTATCTATACAAATGGAACCTCGTAGAATCAAACCTAGCTATTCCTTGACCTGCTATATTTGCTCCCCTCACCTCATTCAGTAATCCAACTAGTATAAACTAAAGGCGTTAAAAAATCGAAAATCTTAAAATCGCGTTTTGACAATATATTTACAAGTGACAAAACATAATGGGTGTTCTATTATTTCAGTAACTTAAAGCATAACTGTGTTTTCGAGAAAAAAATCATATTGTTTTGTACAATTTCAACGTTTTTGTGACGGTAGACTGTTACGAAAAAATTATGTTGCCTGAATAAAAATTCTTTACGCTACAGATAGAATAAAAACGCTTGCAATCAAACAATACCCTGCAGCTTGTTTACAAGGGTACCGAGTTCGATTATTTTCATGCTAAATTAGTTGTGCACTTCTGCCAAACAAATATGTTAATCGATAGGTGTTCTGCGTTTATCTGTCAGGTTTTCCACAAATATTTGCCCACACGTCACAAAAAAAAACTGTAGGCTACAGACAGAAAACAATAACGCAAGGCAAAAAGTGCTTAACGAGACGGTGTTCACATTTTCAGCTAATTGGGCGCCGATGACCTTGTAAGTATGTAAATCTGAAGACCACCGATAAAGTCGTCTCTATGGGAAGATCGAAAGTCATCAGAGTGTGCCTTGAATATTAAACTGTTGTGTGGCTTTGATTTACTGATTTCTATTTCATATTCATCGTTTGTTTTGATGATGGGCAAATTAATTGTTTTTCAGTGATGACTTTATGAAAATAAATCCTTTCTGATATTCTGGGATCTAGTAGGATAGTCTTCCCATTTGTGAATCGATGTCCTTGGTGGAGGAAATATATTTGGATAGGTTTGTTGAAAACGCCTTTTCCAAAGCAATAGCCCAAGAACAACATTTCACTTTTTGTTCAATTGAAAATTTCATTTTTGAACAAAACACAAAACAACTAGGGATTAAATAGTTTCATTGATCAATTGTTTCATTGTTGTGTGTTGACAAAACCAGCTGATCAATTTTGAATGGCAAAAAAAGAGCTGTTTTTTTGCCACCTGAATCTTCTTGTAAATATAAGTGGTTTTATCCACAAGATCATTGATAATTTTTGTTAGTATTTTGTTATTCTACCATAACATTTTGCTTATGATTTTGATTCGATTGATCATAATCATATGAAACTCGAGGGTAACTATTTTACATGTCTATGTAATTCGTAGAGTTTCCAGTTTCTAGAGTGTTCGATATGTCCGCCATATTAATTCAAAAAAAATAATAATAATAATAAAATTAAGCAACCACTTCGTGGGACTTTCTGGTTATAGTTTCATAAAATACTACTCACGAAATCACGTTGTGAGTAAGGTCAAAGATTTCTTTTCATATACTCTAGGGGCTCTGCCCTTGGACGCTTCGCGTCCCAACCCCGCCTCGGCCTTCGGCCTCAGATGGCCGCTTCGCTTCGCTCGCAGTCGGAAAATTCGCTAAAGAATCTCGTTAAGCTTTGGCTCGTTTGTACTTAGGTTTGTAAAATTATGAAACCAGGCTTAAATATATTAACAGTAATTACAAGATTAATTATAACCTCAAATACATGCTTTAGAAACGTGAGAGGCTTTCATTGCGATTTTAATCCTATAGTTCTACTATCTTCTGTCAACTAAAGTTTTGAAACCAGGCCTAAATATAGTAAAAATTATTGAAGGATTAACATAACCTCAATACTATGTTTCAGAAATGAGCCAGGCCTATATTACAAAATTGACTATTCGAATTTATCCATCTTTGCCAAGTTTACCTTTTTTTTGAAAAAATAAATTATTAAATCAGGCCCAATTTATTATAATTCCAACTTGCTAAAATAGTATAAATTAGCTTTTTTTAACAGTAATTAAAAACTATCCAATGAACAGCTCATAAAACAGTATAAATTGGCTTGTTTATAAACAGCTGTTTTGATCGCTTTATTTATTATTTCGTTGTTCTTTTGTAAAAAACATGGCAACCCATAAGACCCTATGTTAAAATTTTTCAACTTTTAAATTAGATTTTCTCAAAAATTACGTTTCTACACAAAATACAACTATATGGGTGTACTTAAAAATCAAAACTACACTTAAATACAAAATTTCTTTGAATGCGTTAGAGCCGTTTTCAAGATCCGCGACAGATACAAAGATAGATACAAGAATTGCTCATTTAAAGTAATAGGATTACTATCAGCAAATTTGTAAGGGCTTTATTGGCTAACTAATTACCGATATTGATGGGCATCGAACAAAACAATTCCTTTTTTGTAATACAAATTCACATTTAAAATTTTCCACATTCCTTGTAGCATTTAACAAAGAGTATAAATTATGAAAGGAAATTGCATGACCAATTTTTGATAGAAAAATATTTATAACTTGCGTATAAATAATTTTAAATTATAACAATAAAAATCAGACACTTGAAAATGTTGTCCTATAATTTAATGTAATTCTTTGCATTCGATCGTGTAAGTATTGTTATAAAAGAATTTTATTTATTTATCACGTTTGAAGTTACGAATCACTAAAAGAAGATAGCAGTTCAATGGCACACCACACCGACATGAAGATGGTGTCCTGTTCGAAACGTTTTCATGCCATTGTTATTTGTTACAGGAATTAGCGCATTTTTTAAAACTAGATTCAATACATGTTTTTTCTCGCCGTCGTTAGCATTACTACACGAAGCGCTGAACTTGTCTAGACAGAAAAATTATCGTTTCGTACAACTGTCACGTATAAAATATCGTAAAACACGAGAAAAACTTCCCACCGTTGCCGTGGGTAAGAACGATTCTTAAAATTCAGAAGCACGCTCGCCGAAATCGAGAAGCGGTCGAAGATCGTGCGTACGTGAAGGATTGCGTTTGGAAACCTCATGAATATCAGAGCTACCTGTTGCGCTCGAGCGCTTTGTTCAGGTTACTTTCAACTAATTTATCTAATCTGGTAAGTGTTTACTTTAATTGTGCCACAGTTTGTTGGCATAATTAGTCTGAGACCCGTGTAAACAAATCGTCACGCTCTGAAAACGGATTTTCACTGCCGATTTCATTTCTTCTCGGGCGTTAAGGTCTCTCGCATTTATTTCTGTCTGCTAACAAGCTCAATAGTGAAGGTGTACTTTCCAAAAACTATACACGGATTCTTTGACAATCCAATAAAATTTACATAAAAACTTTGGTAAAACTTTATATTTACAAATAATATTATAAAAAGTTTAAAACTTCCAAATTGTTTTACGTTATTTGAATATGATGCATGCATTTTTCAACCCACTGATTTTTTACATCCCAGATAAAAATAAGTAATGTTATTAACATATGTTGGAACAACACGA
Source organism: Philaenus spumarius (assembly GCA_018207615.1). Taxonomy (NCBI): domain Eukaryota; kingdom Metazoa; phylum Arthropoda; class Insecta; order Hemiptera; family Aphrophoridae; genus Philaenus; species Philaenus spumarius. The sequence continues at coordinate 289,201 of JAGFPH010000378.1, forward strand.
AATAAATTGTAATCTCTATATATGTAATCCAAATACCACTCACTGACTCACTCATCACGAAATCTAAAAAACCACCAAACAGATTGGAATGAAATTTGGTATGTAACTTCCTCTAGGGTTCTGAGTGTTAGCTAAGAAAGGTTTTCAAAAAGTTCGACATTTTAGAGGGGTTTGGAGGGGTCAAAGTTACTAAAAAAAACCACCGAACGGATTGGAATGAAATTTGGTATGTAGCTTCCTCTATGGCCCTATGTGCTCGCTAAGAAAGGTTTTCAAAAAAAATTCTAAATTTTAGCGGGGTTGGGGGATCAAAGTTACTAAAAATACTATTGATATATATATATTTTTGTTAATATACATTTAACTTTGATTTGACTACCCGTGCAAAGCCGGATCGGGCCAGCTAGTATATCTATATATATAAAATCCAAATACCACTCACTCACTGACTCATCACGAAATTTCAAAAACTACCAAACGGATTGGGATGAAATTTGGTATGTAGCTTCCTCTAGGGCCGTGGGTGGTCGATAGAAAAGGTTTTAAAAAAATTCGAAATTTTAGGGGGGATTTGGGGAGCTGAAAGTTACTAAATCACGATTCCTCTAATAACTATTGAACGTATTGGAATGACATTTGGTATGTAGATTCCTCTAGGGCCGTAGGTGCTCGCTAAGGAAGGTTTTCAAAAAAATCTAAATTTTAAGGGGGTTTTGGGGGTCAAAGTTACTAAAAATCCCTATACTTAACTTTGATTTGTCTCTCCGTGCAAAGCCGGATCGGGCCAGCTAGTACTATTATAATTTTCAATAGAACACGCAATTGTAAATATGTTTAAATTTTTCTGTTTTTCCGCTCCTACTACAAAAATTAGAAATTTCTAAATTTTATATAGCTCATAAAAGATGTTTTAAAATTACAGATTCAGCCCAAAAAGTGTATTTAAATAATTTTTTTTCGTATTTAGAAGCAGTAAAAATATTAAGTGTACAAAGTTAAAATTTCCTTTGTTACTTCTTTAACCTTTATTGGTCAGTTGCTGTAATAATTTCCTCTGAAATTTGTGTCGCTTTTATCATTATAAAAGACTCGGGGAAAAACTAAAAGAAACGCAAACCAAGTTGGAACCTTCTATAAACATAATCATGTTATGTTTTCTTTATAAAAAAGCCGTAGGATTAATGATAACCCCAAAGCTAAGATGGTAAATAATGTTAAACGTTCGAATTTAATTATTTCGTACATTTTATAACAGCAGTTATAATAAAGGTTAAAAGAACCAGCAAGGCTCAGGTCTACACTTTAGTAAAAACCTAACCTAAAAGTTAGATATACAAATAGTTGCTTCAAAGTGTCAAATCAGGTGCCAATGGAGAGCAAACAGCTGTTTTATCTGGTATTCTATTCAATTGGTTGCTATTCATCAGTCTAGGCCTAAGAGTTTTGTCCGACTAAATTTACAAATATTGAAATAAAAAACGTTTTTATCGAAATGAATTATAGCCTATGCTACTCAGGGATAGTGAAGCTTTTTATTAGTAAAACTATTTTTTCAATCGGTTCAGTAGTTCCTGAGATTACCCCCCTACACACAAACAAACAAAAAATAAACAAAAAAACAAATGTTACCTCTTTATAATATTAGTACCTCTTTATAATATTAGTACCTCTTTATAATATTAGTATAGATTACTTTGACTACCAACAAACAAATTTACTTTGTTTTGGTTTCTTACCTATAATTAATATTTTTAACAGTTCACAGAATGCCTTTGACATTATTTTCGGGGGTGTTTGAACTCCACTCCAAAATTTACATTTTAAATTCCAGATTTAATGTTAGCACTAACCTAACCCAAAAGTTAGAAATACAAATAGTTACTTCAAAGTGTGACATCAGGTGCCAATGGAAATATTAGAGCAAACAACTGTTTTATCTGGTATTTTATTAAATTAGTTGCTATGGTTAATCTATCAGTCTAGGCCAATTCTAAGAATTTTGTCGGACGAAATTTACAAATATTGAAATAAAAAATGTTTTTATCAAAATGAATTACAGCCTATGCTACTCAGGGAAAGCGAAGCTTTTTCAATATGTTCCAGAGATTACCGACGACATACAAACAAACAAAAAAATAAACAAACAAACCAATTTTTACCTCTTTATAATATTAGTATAGATAACTTGTGACTACCAACAAATTCACTACGAAACAGTTCACAGAACGCCTTTGACATTATTTATGAGGGTGTTTGAGCCCCATTCCAAAAGTTGCATATGAAATTCCAGATTTAATGTTAGCGCTTCAATTGTGTGCTTGGTTTTTACTCACTATAACTCCGTCTGAAGAAGAACTATTTTGTGAACACCAAAAGAGAGAGAAATATACAGTTGCGTAGTCTAGGACGAAGAGAATTTAGCAACAATAGATAAAATCTCTACTGCGCAAGACTGGCAGTTTTTGGAGGAGACCTATATTCAGTAGAGTTCTTGTGCCATCGGCGTGATGGTAATGTTTCTAAGAGCTGAGTCACCTTTGTAAATCCGATATCACCTACTAAACAATAGCTCTATACTGACCTACCCAACACTCTATGACTAATCGCCATTATGCAAACTCCTTCCTTGCAAATAACTTCCTTTACCCAAAAAGTAACAGCTTTTACATACAATTTTGTCCCTCACATCCTGTCGCGAAGTCGTTTTTCCAATTCATTATGTTCCTACGTGACAGTTTATTGTAAGGTTAACGCGTTTAACAGCACGTAATGCAGCCGCTACGTGTCCTGGAAATAGAATCGATGCAAATTACAGAGTTTGTTTCCGCGTGTTACAAGGGCGCCTGCGCCGGGGAACGGAAGCGGGCCGGCCGTGAGATGTGGGCCGCGTGAACACAACGTTTCACATAATATACGACTCCGTATTCAGGAGAACTAATTGTTGAGTAACAAAAGGAGTGGAGAAACCTTGATTTGTGGAATTAATTATTTGATTGTTTGGCTTTGGACGGATTGGCTTAGTTGAGTTGATGTTTGAAGGATTTTGGATAACGAGAAAATAAGGAACACTGTAGTGTACTATTGTCCGACATTTAAATCCATAATCCTGTTATTAGCGAATTTCCATAGGAAAAATGAGCTATTGCAGTGGCCCTTATAGTAAGACCCAAGGTCGGGAGTAGCAAATGAGCACCGATCATGGTCTCCAGAACACGTTTTGGGGTGACATTAAAAATCATATATAGCCTATATATGTGTTCGCACTCTAGCGGCCGCCTTTTAAGTCCGATTTGGTTCAAATTTGGTACACAAGTTGGTTGTCTACGTCGCTCGGATGAGATCGTTAGCCAAAAAAATCCAATAATTGGAAGCACGTTTTTTGACCGGAAGTAACTATTTTTTTAGATTTTTCCTACGAGAATGAATTTGTGTTTGAGTTTTTTCTACAAATATAAATGTAGAATGTTATTCTGCACATTTTGCTTTTTTACGTGAGCTTATAGCTCGCTTGGTTCCCCCAAAATCGATCAAAACGTAAAATACTATAGAAGTACACGGTTCAAAGTTATGTGGTGGATTCTACCGTGGGGTTGGCGTGCGAAGCACGCAATGCCTTGTTTATTGAAGATACGCCCAATGTGAGGAATGGCGTGAGATGCACGTAATGCTTTGTGTATTGAAGATAATCCCAATATGCGGAAGGGCGTGCGAAACACGCAATGCATTGGGTATTGAAGATACTCCCAATTTGCGGAATGCGTGCGAACCATTTTGCAGCGATTCAGCACCGTCGTGAATAGACCTATTTCCCAAATTGTTGGTTGAAACCCTAAAACATAGGCCTATAAACTTAATTTTGGAAATTTGCTTAACTCACGTCAGCAATTCAGCTGCTTGGTCGAATTATATTAGATAGTAATATATTAATATAGATTGTATTGAATTAAAATGTATGGCTTCCTGACTATCCCTTCTGTTGCAGTTTCTAAAAGAATTTAAACGTATAATACTTCTATATTCTCCAAGTTACCGCTACAAAGTTTTGTTCAAACTGATTACCACTTCTAAACAGAAAGACTTGGAAAAGTGAATTCTTTCCTCGGCTTCTAGTTGATATATACAGTGGTAATAAATGGAGTTGAGTGGATTTAGACCTGAGTTATTTACAAAGTACATCAAGTTCAATATATACATAGGGGCCATAAATAACTGGTGATATTATTGTTTTTTTACTATCACATATTTTGATAAAAAAGGGGTTTTGAATATATTATCTAACATCGAAGTATAAATTTTGTTTAACTCATTTTTCATTAGTGTTGTTTGTCTAACAGTATATTTTATGTGAAGCTTTATCAAATTTTAAAAGAAGTTTTAATATTAAATTACCAAGGAGATTAGAGGGTGAATCAGTTCTGTTAAAGTTTACGATTTAATAAATTTGATATCAAAAACTGTAAGTGATTACAATAGGATTGCGAGCAGTACAAGGAATTAAGGTATTTATTTAAATATATCCAGTCCAGTAAGGCAAAAACAAAATAAATCATGAAAAGTTATTTTTGTGTCCGATATTTTTAATTGAGTTTATAGACATTTATGAAAACTTTCACGTCTATGGAAGGTTAAATCTGAAGATTATTCCAATAATATAATAATTCAACCACACAGCTGAACCGCTGATGTGAGTTGAGCAAATTTCCAAAATTAAGTTTATATGCCTATGTTTTAGGGTTTCAACCAACAATTTGGGAAATAGGTCTATTAATTCACGACGTTACTGAATAGCTGCAAAATGGTTCGCACGCCATTCCGAATATTGGGGGTATATTCAATACACAAAGCATTGCGTGCTTCGCACGCCAACCCACATTATTGGGTACTGGGAATATCTTCAATTCACAATGCATTGAGTCCTTAGCACGCCATTCCGAATATTGGCAGTATCTTCAACACGCTAAACATTGCGTGCTTCGCACGCCAAACTCAGTATTAGGAGTATCTTCAACACAAAAAGTATTGCGTGCTTCGCACGCCAACTCCACGGTAAAATCCACCACATTTGAACAGGTTACTTCTATGGTATTTTACGTTTTGATCGATTTTGGGGGAACCAAGCAAGCTATAAGGTCGCGTAACAAAACGTAGAATAAGATCCTACATTTTATATTTGTAGAAAAAACTCAAAAACAAATTCATTCTAGTAGGAAAAATCTCAAAAAATAGTTACTTGCGGTGAAAAAACGTGCTTCCGATTGTTGGATTTTTTTGGCTAACGAACTCGTCCGAGCGACGTAGACAACCAACATGTGTTCCAAATTTGACCCAAATCGGACTTAAAATGCGCCCGCTAGAGTGCGAACACATATATACATATATATTATGTTTAATGACACCCCAAAACGTGTTCTGGGGACCATGATCGGTGCTCATTTGCTACTACCAACCTTGGGTCTTACCATAAGGACCACTGCAATCGCTCATTTTTCCTATGGAAATTCGCTAATAAGGCATGGGAAGATTTGGTAAAAGTCGCTATAAAATCAATCCATGTGCGGATATTTCTTGGGCGAAGAAAATGTGGGGATCGTTCAGCAAAGAACTTAAAAAAGTAGCGGCGTCTTCCAAGAGCGGAGGAGGTATGGAGGAATTGTATAAGCCCAAGTTGTACTATGGCCTACCAAGGTAGGTAGGTAGTCTACCTGATTTTGACAAAAACCGAGGAAATTCCAAAGCAATCTTCAAGCAAGATTTGGTAGACGATTATTTTAAATGCCTTATTTAAATAGATAACTAAAAGCAAACAAACAAAGGAACAGAAATAATACTTTTACACATTACCAATTTTTAAAAATTATGCCTATTAAATGGCTATTATTGGCACACTCGCGGAGCCTTTCTCGTATGCTCTTCGTGCCATTTCTGGCGGATTACCTCCTTAAGAGGTTCCTGAGTCGTAGGGCGATTTTTGTACACTTCTGCCTTTAGGTACCTACGAAGGAAATAATCACAAGGGATAAAATGTGCCAAACTTGAGGCCCAGGCAATGTACTGACTGTCGTCATAAGACAATTTTCATATCAACAACTTTTTGCTTTAAACAATATTGTCTTTCACTTATAACTTTAATGGAAGTGAGAAACATTTACAAAAAAGTTTTCCAATAACACCTGTTATACGACATAAATATTGTTGTAAAAACGCAACAACTGTCAGATACGGCCATCTAAACCAAACCACAAGAAGTAAAGTAAATTCCCCTAGAGCTACTTTAAGTGCATTAAACGAATAACATTCGTTTACAGTTTATAGGCCTAAATTGTCTTTGAAATTATTTTTTGTACACCCGGAATCTCACCCTCAAACTTGCTTCTGAGTTATGCATAACTACTGAAAGTGCACAGTTTATATTAACTTTATTCACTATTTTAAATTACAGAATCATTGTGTTGTTTATTTTTATTGGAAGATTGAGAAATCAATTTATTAAAGCATCGTGATACGACTATCCGTGCAGAAAATTCAGGAAATACTGAAGTTTATGAGTTGTTAAATACGATATATTTGTATCTAAGTTTACCTTACATTAGTGTTTGATGTTATCGATAATAAGGTTACATCGCGCAGATTGCTAATCGATTTAACTATCGATACCGTTACGAAGGGAACAACTAAATCATGATGTGTATACATCCAACAGTCCTATCCGTTTCTAATAAGGAAGTACAGTAATTCTATCATCAATCTATTGATTTACAAGCAGAAATAAGGAAATGAAGGTCATGTTTTATTTACGATTTGTTCGTAAAGTAATTATTGACTATTGTTTAACTACTTCGTATGATTTATGTTGAGAAGTCGTACTTTTATATCGTTTGCAGTTGAAATATTACTAGGATGTTCCGTGATGGCTGCGATGAAGCGATTTTATCCTGTTTGCGCCAGGACAAAATAGAAAGCGCTATCTATATTTGTATCGAATATTAATTAGCAAAGTTAAACAAAAGAGTTGAAGTATACAAATGTCTGATATGGGTAATTTTATCATCACTGGAGATATTTACTTATTAATTTATTTGTTCTTTAAACATTCGTTGCAATGGATTATGTCACTTACCTAGCCCATTGTCCTATGACGTACACCGCACGTCAATGCATTTCTATTGTAACTGTGCTATGACGATCTGCATTGAGGGTTTTCCTTGAAATGTTGCAAAATAGTCAAAAGCCAAAGGACAGCTAACTAGTCATATAACGTCACCTTTAAAACGAGACAACCACTGTTGGCTCTACTTCCGCCATCTTACCACATAAACTGTGATACGATACCTTCTTAATCTCACCTTCAACACTAATGCTTAATTTCCTCCTAACATGGTTACTGTTAACGGTTTGTTGGTTAGTAGCATATATTGAGTACAGAGCGTGTTTGTATTATTAACATAGTGTTAGTAAAACTTTGTTAAGGGCTGGCGGAATGGAACTCTAGGCTGGCAGCCTTCTGCAGTTTATTTCTGTGGTATTACAACTGTTTAGTGTCAAGCCCGTAGCCAGGAAAACTTTTCGGGGGTTCAAGTCAGGACCTGGGATTTGAATTTAAACCCTTTTAACACTGCTAAGGACGCACACGTCAGCTTGAAACTAAACAGTATGAGAAGCGGCCGACGCAAAGTGCATTGCACGCCAACCCCATATTGGTGAGCATTTTCAATACACAATGTATTGTGTGCCTAGCACGCCTACCCCCATATTGGGAGTATTTTCAATGCACAGAGCACTGCGTGCCTCGCACGCCAACCCCCGTATTGGAAGATTTTTTTCAATACGCAATGCATTGCGTGCTTCTAACGCCTACCCCCGTATTGGGAGTATTTTCAATACACAGAGCATTGCATGCTTCGCCGCCAACCCCCGTATTGGGAGTATTTTCAATGCACAATGTATTGCGTGCTTCGCACGCCAACCCCCCGTATTGGAAGATTTTTTCAATACTCAATGCATTGCATGCTTCGCACGCCAACCCCTGTATTGGGAGATTTTTTCAATACACAGAGCATTGCGTGCCTCGCACGCCAACCTCCGTATTTGACGTATTTTCAATACACAGAGCATTGCGTGCGATTCGCACGCCAACCCCCGTATTGGGAGTATTTTCAATACACAGTACATTGCGTGCCTCGCATGCCAACCCCCGTATTAGGAGAATTTTCAATACACAGAGCATTGCGTGCTTCGCACGCCTACCCTCTTATTGGGAGTATTTTCAATACACTATATATTGCGTGCTTCGCACGCCAACCCCCGTATTAGAAGTTTTTTTTCAATACACAAAGCATTGCATGCTTCGCACGCCTACCTCCCGTATTGGGAGTATTTTCAATACACAGAGCATTGTGTGCTTCGCCGCCTACCCCCGTATTGGGAGTATTTTCAATACACAACGTATTGCATGCTTCGAACGCCAACCCCCGTATTGGGAGATTTTTTCAATACACAGAGCATTGCGTGCTTCGCACGCCTACCCCCGTATTGGGAGTATTTTCAATATACAATGCGTTGCGTGCTTGGTATGCCTACACAATTCATTGCGTGCCTCGCACGGTTACCCCCGCATTGGGAGAGTTTTCCATTTACAATGTATTGCGTGCTTCGCACGCCAACCCCCTAAACAACCTTATAGCCCGTCTAGTTTCACCAAAATCAATCAAAACGTAAAACAATATAAAAGCTTTAAAATCCACGTAAGTGGTTTCGGGGGGGGGGGGGGGGGGGGGTTGACCCTCTATGGCTACGGCCTTGCTTGGTGTTTAAGAGAGAGAGAGTTAGTGAAATTTAAATACTTTGAAACAGTCATTTATGCGACTAGTACTTACAAATAGAGTCGCTCTGAATAATCGGTAGCATAATCGCAGGAAGTCTCCGAACGTAGTTTGCTTTTCTTGGTCTTTCTGTTTGGCGAACGAAACACTTGTAACAGAATGGTGAACAGGATAATATGGAAGAGAGAGTGAAGCAAACTTTCTAGATTAATTGAAATGAAAAGTTAGCAAGTCACGAGGTGGAGAAGACCTACCTCACTGTAATTATACTGGCGTTAACATTACCCAGGCAGTGAAGAATGTGTGGTGAGCCACTCGTGGAATGTTCACCAAGATGTTCCAGTTCGGCTCTACCGTGTGTTGGTTTGCTATTCTCGGATAAAGATATTTAGATAGCATTTTATTTACAGAAAAACGTTCCCTTACCTAATGTGAATGTCTTCTGTAACCTAAAATATCGTTCTCAAACATGGATTATTAATTCCAAAGACTATCTGTACATCTAATCAAATGATTTGATAAACTTAAACTTGATAAACACTATGTATTAAATGCAATATACACGTCATGTTTCAATAATCAAGTCATGGTCATCATCATTAACGGTTACAGTTACACAATTTTTAATACAAAAATAATATATACACTTCTCAAATACAAGGCAAGGTCAGTACGTGTTTGCATTGAATATAAATACACCAATCGAATTACAGTACGGAAATATTGATATTAAATCTGCCTTAAAAATATAAGCAAAAAGAAACATATACAATATATTATTGCATTTATATGAGACATTCCTAACTAAATTAATATATCATGACATGTACAAACATTACATTTATTGCAACGAGGTTAATTCATAAGAATAAATATCAAACCCAAGAAATAAATTTACATTATGTGTAATAGAAATTATTGTGAATTTATCATAAAGTTGTCCACGTCAATATAAACAATAATATAATGGAGAAAAAAACCCCAACATGTAATAGTTAAATGGTGTCATTGAAATTATAGAAAAACAAAATATTAATCTTAATAGAAACCATTAAATTAATATAAAATAAAAATTAGAAAGACTAAAAAGGTGATGAAAATTCAGATAAGTTATCTGAATAAGGTCTGATGATTCGCTGTTTCTGACAACTACATTCTGGTTTCTGGTTTTTAAGAGAGTGATTGAGTGGTTTCAAATGCACATATTTTATTTTTATTTTATTTATTTATCATTGCAACATAACATTCACATAAAGTACAAATAAAATTTGTCAATGAACAGGTTGCTTGTCAATTATCCTTAAACTAAACAAAACTACAGCTTGAAAACAAGTAAAGTAACAAATTTTACAAAATATCACTCTACTCCAATGAATGGTCATTAAAAAATGCATTTACTTTGTAATATTCTTTTTCAATTAACATTTTTTTTACAGTATCCTTAAATTTTTTATATGTAAAACTCTTTACCCGATTTGGTAATTTATTGTTAAGTTTTAAGCCCATATAAAAAGGAGTGTTTTCATACAACTTCAGCCTATGAATGGGATACTGGAGCTGTTCTCTAAACCTTGTATTGTAACAATGAACAGTTTGGCCATCATAAAAAGTATTTATCTTTGTATCCACAAAAATAAGACATTTAAAAATATACATGGATGGTAGTGTCAAAAGTTTAAATTTTTTAAATTCTGATTTACACGACTTATTTATATTTGAAAACATCATAGTTCGAATATATTTTTTTTAACCTAAAAATAGTCAATGCCTTTGACGAATTTCCCCGTAGTTCAATGCCATACTGCATTGTTACAATAACAATAAAACCTAAATAAACAATAAAACGAAAATATTAAATGTGTCTCAATAAAAATGTTATATATAAAGTAACAATTAGTATAATCTATATATATATAAGCGAAATACCACTCACTCACTCACTCACTCATCACGAATTCTCAAAAACTACCGAACGGATTGAAATGAAATTTGGTATGTAGCTTCCTCTAGGGACATAGGTGCTCACTAAGAAAGGATTTCAAAAAATTCGAAATTTTGTGGGGGGTTTGGAGGTCAACGTTACTAAAAATCGCTATTTTTAACTTTGATTTGTCTATCCGTGCAAAGCCGGATCGTGCCAGCTAGTATATATATATATATAACCTAGTCAATAAAAAACGTATGACTATATTTTGAGAAGTTTTGTTCTTTCAATAAATTTATATAGTAGTTATAAGTCACTTTAAAGTAAAAACTGAATTTATAAATACTGATTATTTTTTCTGACAATACTACGCTTCATATCACGGAAGGTTTTAGTCGATGTTCGATCACAGTTGTCCCTAAAATCACGATTATTTTATAAAATATGTTGTCCTGAAAAATATATAAAATATATTCTAGAAAACTGGGACTTATTAAATAAGATCTGGACCAAGCGGGTAAAATAAAGATACGTAAACAGAAACCAGAATAACATAGGTGCTGTAGTATATATACAATATTATAATGCGTTACCTTCCTAACCTCTAAGAAGCCCTAACCTTCAAAAACGCCCTTCACTCATAACAAAGATACTTGGTATATCTTAATTGTAATTTACCTTCGACAATAACCTTCGTCAGTACCAAACGACAACTTAACAAAATATAATATCAAATTACAAGAGACAATTAGAGTTGGACAAAACCAAATACACCACGTTTGCAAACACGTGTAGCAAATAAACGTCTAAACATAATAAAACACAAAAGTCATGGTCCATGACTAACAGCCGTAATGACACGAAGGAAATGACACAACAGGGAAATCGGATGACTGATGACGGGATGATGGTATCTGTAACGATATCCGACAGGCATTGATTTAATAATGAAAGTACACTCTATGCGTGACCTTCGGACAAATGTCAATGTTAAATAGAGTATAACGATAACTACGCTGGAGCAGTATTAGAGCTGAAGGAAAGGATAATGGCTGAAAGTGGATTGTGTGGGTGAGCGTGTCATGAAATAGTAGTGTGGAAAGTTTAATGGAATTGAGTGAACTTTGAGAAGCGTGGAATTTCAAGTTTTTGTAACATACCTAACTAACTCACGTGTATAATTTGACCTGTTCAGTAAAATACTAGGTCAAAACTTTGCAGTATATAAATGTTGACTAATAATTCACCTACGTGTTTTTTCATCATGTAAAGTAAAAAATTCGTATAGTCACAGGTCCTAAAATTATCTGTTGTCCGTCTAGCCGTCATTTTGTGAGTTTCACCATTGAAGAAACAATACAAAACATGTTTGAGGCATGGATTTTGTAGATAATTAAAGGCTCTACAACTTTTTATATGAGCAAGATTTCACTAAAATGAAGTCTTCACTCAGTTTTCGTGAGTGAAAGTGGTAAGAAAGTTAAATATTTGCAAAACTTGAGATTTTACCCCTTTTTCGCTGCTCTATATCTCGGTAGCCGTTGGTCGTACAAAAATACGTAAAATAGGTAATTTGTTGGAAATTTTGTTTTCTACAATTCGGTACTTATATCAGAAAAATGCAGAGGAAAAATGTTATAGGTAAAAAACCGAAAAACTGTGCTAAAATTTCACGATTTTCGAGTAAAATACAAGTTGCCATGGGACTAGGATGACGAAAACTTGGCTCCATTACCACCTAATGGACCCAAACAACATATAAAAAATTCAGGACTACCGGACCTTTCGCAGGGTAAACCACCTCTATGCATTGGACTATATGTACGAAATGTGAATTTATGTTCAATTTAGTGTTAACTATTTGGTAAAAATCATTAGATTTACTGAATATGTTATCTGTGTCAACGAAACAGGCAGCCATCGAACTAGAAAACACATTTTAATCATTGACTTTTAAAAAGGTACTTTTTAATACATTTTGTTGAAAGATCGTGTAAGATTTGTCAAAACTACAGACTGGTTTGTTTCCAAATATATTACTAAAGAGCATTTTGTAAACATATCGTGGAAAAGGTTTCAATAATTGTAATTAACAAACACAGTTTATTTTTATT
>JAGFPH010000378.1:315184-338834 GCA_018207615.1 Philaenus spumarius
GTTTTAAAAAATTGGAAATTTTATTGGGGTTTGGGGGGATCAAAGTTATTAAATCACGATTTCTTCAAAACTACCAAACGGATTGGAATGAAATTTGGTATGTAGCTTCCTCTAGGGCCATAAGTGATCACTAAGAAAGGGTTTTAAAAAATTGGAAATTTTAGGGGGGTTTGGGGTGTAAAAATGACTAAATCACGATTTCTCCAAAATTACCTAACAGATTGGAATGAAATTTGGTCTGTAGCTTCCTCTAGGTCCATAGGCGTTCGCTAAGAAATGTGGATTAAAAAAATTCGAAATTTTAGAGGGGGTTTGGGGGATCAAAGTTATTAAATCACGATTTCTTCAAAACTACCGAACGGATTGGAATGAAATTTGGTATGTAGCTTCCTCTAGGGCCATAAGTGTTCACTAAAAAAGTGTTTTAAAAAATTGGAAGTTTTAGGGGGGTTTGGGGGGATCAAAGGTACTAAAATCATAATTTCAGATCTTTTATTATTATGACAATAGTGCTTTTATTATTTAAGATCTATATATATATAAGCCAAATACCACTCACTGACTGAAGACTTAAAAAGAATACAATTACGTTAAAAAGACTGAAAATACCAACCACCACGGGCAACGCCGTACGGATCAGTTAGTTGTTAATATATATAAATATTAGCTTTGAACTGCTTTTTATTCCAATTGATAGATCAAATGATTTAGAAATTAATAATGGAATATTTGTATATGTTATACAAAGATGTACGAACGTTTCTGAAGTTTAACGAATGAGTATCTCTTCTTTTCATTTGTATAAATGAATATATTGATAATACAAGGTTACATATGGAATATTAATTTTATAACCTCAAAGCAAATCTTATAACGTATTATCGCCTACATTAATACATATTGAATAAATGGTACCAGGAACTGGCACATACTTACTCACAAACATATTTAAACTACTAAACAGATTCACTGTGACTTCATAATGAGGTGATTTATTAAAGTAGGAGGTTAAATAATAAATATTATTATTAGTATCTAAAGAGTAAACTATTCGTCCTGTATAGATGCACAAAAAAGGGTTTTGAAATTTTTTTAAAAACAACCCCCTGTATGGCCAAAACCCCCCCCCCCCCCAAAATCAGTTATTATTATTATTATTATTATTATTATTATTAGCTAAACGATAATTTTTAGAAAGATTCGGTTTTTTAGCATATGGTAGGGTACATTAAAGGCTACAAATAAGCTAAATTTTATCAAAATCGTTAGAGCCGTTTTTTATAAAAAATAATAACAGACTTTTTGGGTTTTTTTTACCAAAAAGTGGTTTTTTTCAACATTTTTCAAAACCGTTTTTCGTGCATCAATACAGGCCTACTTGACATGTCTGGTGCAAATTTGTTTGAAATCGATCGAATAGTTTTCGCTCTAGCTTTGTATACATACAGACATTTTGTAAAAAACACTTTTTTCGACTCAGGGGGTCTCAATTTTTTTTTGTGATCACTATACTTTCTCTATACTATAGTATATTGAGAAAGTAAAAAAATCTACTTAATAAGATTTACGTCATTGATTGAAGTTATAAACGTAACAAAGTTAAATCTACGCTAGGTTTTGTTTATGTATAATAGATGATGGATGAAATCGACTGTTATATTATATTGTTACTCACGTTCGTACGTACCCTCACTTTTATAGGAGCTGATTGTTACATTTAAAGCATAGGTTGAGGACCCCTTAGGCCTATGATGTCACAACGAAATTGTAAAGAGGTAGAGACCAAACGGCATGATTGGTTGTAGGTACAGATTCCATCAGCAAATACCGCGATGTTTACATAAACCTTTGCATTACCACGGCCTGTGTATAGTCACACACAGAATGGTTCAAAACGTGAGGTATCCCAAGTCAAGCAGATAACGTATGTAGCGACCCACACGATTCCAACAATAGCATACCTCGACCCACAAATTCGTGAAAGATTAGTTCAGGTTGATGATTCCGTTCTTTAGATCTTTTACCGGGAATAGTTCATGTGACAGTTTGAATTTTTTACAAAACAAACTCCCAGATGATTTAAAAAATGATAAGGTCTTTCCGCTAGAGAAATAAATAAACATAAATTTATTGAGTTGATAATATATTGCTTTAAAACGTTATGGAAACAAAGGTACGCAATTAATAAATAAACAAGAAAAACTATAAACAAATCTTCTTGAGTTTTGAAAATGTAATATTCTTTATTCAATTAATTTAAACAAATATTTTATTTCTTCATCTTTTATTTGGTAGTAGAGGAAAAACAGTTCTAAATTAATCAAGATTCAGTTTTAGTACTAGCTTTTTGCATTATGTAAATGACGACCAGTCCTCGCGTACGACTAATTATTCTCCATTTCTTTCCAAGTAAGATTATATTCAAATGCATTAAGCACCCTAGTATATATGTTAGGCTATAATGTTAGGAAATAAAATTTGTTATTGCCTGTTTAAGAAACAATAAATAATATTACAAATCTTTAGAATATTATGTATAAACAATAATTATTTATTTTTATTTAAACATTAAAAAACTGTCAGGAAGTCCTTGATCCTATTTTAAAACAATATAATACTAATATTATAAAAAGGTAAAATTTGTTTGTTTTTTGTTTGTTTGTATGTAGGGGGTAATCTCTGGAACTACTGAACCGATTGAAAAAAATAGTTTTACTAATAAAAAGCTACACTATCCCTGGGTAACACAGGCTATAATTCATTTTGACAAAAACCTTTTTCAATACAATATTTGTAAATTTAGTCGGAAAAAATCTTAGGTTAGGCCTGGACTGATGAATCATCACATGTATTTACATTTATTAAAATAGCAACCAATTGAATAAAATAACAGGTAAAACAGTCGTTTGCTAAAATATTTCCGATAACAGCTGATTTCAAACTTTAAAGCAATTGTTTAAATTTCTAACTTTTGTGTTAGGTTTTTATTGAAGTGTAGACCTGAGCCTTGCTGGTTCTTTTAACCTTTATTATAATTGATGTCATAAAATATACGAAATAATTTGATTTCAACATTTAACATTGTTTGCCATTTTATCTTTGGGGTTATTATTAATAATATTATAAAAACGTAAAATTTTTTTGTTTATTATTGTTTGTATGTAGAAAGTAATCTCTGGAACTACTGAATTGAATGAAAAAATAGTTTTACTTATAAAAAGCTACACTATCCCTGAGTAACATAGAATATAATTAATTTTTATAAAAACCTTTTTTAATACAATATTTGTAAATTTAGTCGGGAAAAAATCTTAGGTTAGGCCTAGTGATGAATCATCACATGTATTTACATTTATTAAAATAGCA
Organism: Philaenus spumarius; assembly: GCA_018207615.1. Taxonomy (NCBI): domain Eukaryota; kingdom Metazoa; phylum Arthropoda; class Insecta; order Hemiptera; family Aphrophoridae; genus Philaenus; species Philaenus spumarius. Next base: position 318,551 of record JAGFPH010000378.1, read on the forward strand.
ACCAATTGAGTAAAATACCAGATAGAACAGCTGTTTGATAAAATATTTCCGTTAACAGCTGATTTCAAACTTTGAAGCAATTGTTTAAATTTCTAACTCTTAGGTTAGGTTTTTATTAAAGTGTAGACCTGAGCCTTGCTGGTTCTTTTAACCTTTGTTATAATTGCTGTTATGAAATATATGAAATAATTTGATTTGAACATTTAACATTATTTACCATCTTGGCTTTGGTGTTATTATTAATAATACTATAAACAGGTAATATTTTTTGCTTTTTATTATTTTTTGTATGTAGGGGGTAATCTCTTAAACTACTGAACCAAATGAAAAAATAGTTTTACTAATAAAAAGCTTCACTATCCCCTAGTAACATAGGCTAGAATTAATTTTGATTTAAGTGTTAAAACAACATCTAAAACAATAAATATTAATTAATTGTTACACTTTTCTTAAATCTTAGAAAAACTAAACTAGATTTGCATTTTATCGCGTACTGCTAAGGGGTGAAAATGTGATAACAATCCCTAAAACAATAAAAAAAAATTATTTTCCTTAGAATTACTAAACTGAAAATTTGTACATTTATTTCTTACAACATACATAAAAAAAGAATCATAGATTGACATTTGTCGCGTGCTGCTTAAGGGTGAAAATGTAGTAAAAATGTTGATTGTTATATACTCTCCTTAAATCATTAATAAATTAAGGAACTTAAAAATAAGAAACCACTATGTTACATCCTAATTTAAATAAATAAGACGTATTAGAATTTAATAGTAGGGAATATTTATATAAAATAACCTGTTTGTATTTGCTTCGACGCGAGTCACAGCGAGCGCCCTCTAGTACTGGGCGATTCACTATTGCCCTCTAGTAGGAAATAAATAAAAAAATAGCTGACTTTAAAGTTTGGTCAAGAAACTTTGACTAATGAAAAGTCATTATTCCTATTTAAAAATGTGTCAGGTAAGTTTATGCCCTATTGAAAGCAATGCATTACCGTTTGTTTGCAATAAACCGAAAATCGACAAACTATTGATTTCCTTTGATTATGAAATTCTTATGAATCGTAATTAATCAGCGAATTGATAAACAGTTGATCAATTTTGATTATGAAACGCTTATATTTATTCTCAATCAACACACAGTATATTATCTTAGTTATCAAATTCTTGTACTTCTTAACTTACAGCGAATAGACAAACAGTTGATAACCCTTGAATATTAAATTCTTATAATTTTGTATTAATCAGCGTGTAGATAAACAATTTACTACCTTTGTTCATGAAATTTTTAAGATGCGTAATTAACTGCGATTCAACAATCTATTAATCACCTTTGATTATGAAACCCTTATGGTTCGTAGTAAACAGAGCATCTAAAAACAATTGATATCTTTGATTGTACAATTCTTAATTAACTGTGAATTGACAAAAATGTAATACTGTTTATATTGCAATTATTATACAAGTAGTACTAGGCTGTAACTTTTTTTAGTAATAAAAATTGTAGATAAAATAAAACCTGAACACAAAATCTCACTGCAAAAACGTTTACTAACTTCAAGCGAGTTTCGACGACAATGACGCCATCCTCAGTTATGTACGGGCTACAGTAATCAAACTATAACTATAAATGAGTTTGATAAATCCGTGCGTCACTGAGGATAGCGACATTGTCGTTGAAACGCGTTTGAAGTTAGTAAACGTATGTTTTGTGAGGTTTTGTGTTCAGTTTTTATTTTATCTAGTTACTTTCTCACAAGTCAAGTTCTATACGGTAGTTATTTATTTAATAATAATTGTATTTTACAAAATTTCTAACTAATCTAAAATAGTGTATATAAATCAAAAATTTCAGTGGTATCGAAAATTATGAAAAGTTATTTATTTTAAAATTCACGTGACAAAATATCAAAATAGATTTAAATACTACTAGTAAAATTACTTTACACATTTCCTAGATATGGAGGTATAATACGATCATTTAACTTGTATAGTTATTACGATCATCTATTCTCCTGCAACTCGATTACTTGCACTTCTGAATAATCAGTTTGTTTTGCCTAAGCTTTAGTACCATGAACACTCCTTCAACTTATGATGTCATGGCTAAACATAGCTTACACAGCTTACAATCAAGCGTCCTGCTGGTTACTATTTTATGCACTCAGACGTTATCACAAACCTAATGTTTCCGACATTTTCCGACTTCCGTAAGAAGAAAATTCAAAGTGAACATGCAATTAAAATGTTCACGTATGCAGTACAATATTGAACGGAAGGCAGCAGCAAACAGCCAAACTGGCATGTTTACAATTGTAATTTTAAAGTTATTTATCACGTTTCAAAACACTTATAGTTATAAAATGAAAGACCTTAAACATCTTTAAAACAGTAAAAAAAATCGTAGGTAATGGAATTTTAATTCATATAAAAGTTTAATGAACTGGCACATACTTTCTCACAAACATATTTGAAAAGTCACTGTGACTTCATAATTGTATTAAAGTAGGAGAGAGGGGATACATTGAAGTAGGAGATTAACTAATAAATATTATTATTATTACCTAGAGAGAAAACTATTCGATCGATTTCGAACAAATTTGTACCAAACATGTCAATTAGGCCTGTATAGACGCACGAAAAAATGTTTTGAAAAACATCCCCCTTTTTGACCAAAACATCCTCAAAAATCAGTTACTATTATTATTGGCTAAACAAGAATTTTTAGAAAGATACAGTTTTTTGCATATGGTAGGGTACATTAAGGGCTAAAAATAAACCTCATTTTACCAAAATCGCTAGCGCCGTGGTTTTTTGTAAAAAAAAATAATAACTGATTTTTTGGTGGTTTTTGGTTATTTTTTTCAAAACCTTTTTTCTTGAATCTATATACAAGATTAATTGACATGTTTGGTGCAAATTTGTTCGAAATCGATCGAATAGTTTTCTCTCTAGCTTTGTATACATTAGAACTTCTGCATCACTGAAGATATTGACATTGTCGTTAAAACGCGTTTTAGTTAAAAAAAAAAACTTATTAGTTGTGAGATGTTATTTATAATAAATAAATATAATTATGTACATAAATGTACGGAAAATATTATTAAAATTGAGAATTTTCAAGTAGCAATAATAAATCTATAATGTACTGGGCTAACGTTTTCCTTTATTTAGATGTTTGGTTTTTGTATTAAATGTTTATGGCAAAAATCACTACTTTATAAAATTGTTTGCAAAAAATTAGTTTTTTCGACTATTTCAACATATTACCACCAGTTTCAACGACAAAGTCACCATCTACAGTGATTCACGAGATAATACAATCAAACTAAAAACTTCTTGCGGTTCAGTTATAGTTTGATTATTATAGCTCTCGCATCACTGAAGATGGTGACTTTGTAGTCGAAACGGTGACTTTGTAGTTTATCAAGTATATCTTCTCAAAATAAAGCTCGATACTTATATATTGTGAAAACTTGCCCAAATTGTTCATTGTTGAAAAGGGTGTTGGAAATTTTTGCAAAAATTTCGGTTCTTCTGAAATAAAACCGTTCGACGATTTCTTTAAATAGTTTAACGTCAACAGACGCCATTTTGAAACGTGACCAGAAAAATTTAAACTTGCAATATTTACTTTTGAAAGACCTTTCTAAATAATACAACGTTCGGTTATGTTCGCATTTAACATCACTCCTCAAAATACACCAATAGGGCGTTGGGTTTTGATACAAATATTTTCCCATAGATTCATCAGGTACGAAATAGCGACGTTTCAACTTCAAACCGTGTCCTACACTCGATTCCCCGTTCACCGTGCGGTACAGGTCTTACGGGAGAATAGACACGCTACTACCATTACAGGGAACATCACGTTTATTGGCATGCGGGTTGCGTCGACTGACCGAACGTTGTATGGGAGTTGATGTTTTTTAGTTGGCTAGTACCGCTGAGACTGTCGTATGGATAACACGGCTTATGGACGCTCTGTACTGCACGTTGAGCGTGTAATCGAGTGTAGACTGGTTCGTTTGCTCGTTGTATGAACGACACTGGTTCCTTTAAACCATATATAAATAAGTAAAACTTTTATAAATAATTTGGAGTGTATGTTTTTTTTTAAATTTCGTAAAAAGGGAATTTTAATTTTTGGAAGGGAATTTCATAGTCCCTTCTGTGTATCCTACACTGTCAAAAGTTCTGGCGAGGCAACGAAATAACTTTTAAACTCAATACACATTTTACTTTCTCACTATACTATAGTATAGAGATAGTATAGTGATAGCAAAAAATCGATGTTGAGATTTTTGTGGAAATATCCGTTTTGGGACACCCTGAGTCCAAAAAAGTGTTTTTTTTACAAAATGTCTGTATGTATAAAAAGCTAGAGCGAAAACTATTCGATCGATTTCGAACAAATTTGCAGCAGACATGTCAGGTAGGCCTGTATAGATGCTCGAAAAACGGTTTTGAAACATTTTGAAAACAACCCCCTTTTTTGGCAAAAAAAATCAGTTATTATTTTTTTGTAAAAAAAAAACGGCTCTAACAATTTTGATAAAATTTTGCTTATTTGTAGCCTTTAATGTACCCTACCATATGCAAAAAACAGCATATTTCTAAAAATTCTCGTTTAGCTAATAATAATTATAACTGGTTTTTTTAGGTTTTTTGGCCATAAAGGGGGTTGTTTTTCAACATTTTTTAAAACCTCTTTTCGTGCATCTATACAGGCCTAATTGACGTGTTTGGTGCAAATTTGTTCGAAATCAATTGAATAGTTTTCTCTCTAGATAATAATAATAATATATATTAGTTAATCTCCTACTTCAATAAAAAATCACCTCTCCTACCCCACCCTACAAGTCACAGTGAATCTGTTTAATAATTTAAATATGTTTGTAAGAAAGTATGTGCCAGTTTCTGGTAACGTTTATTTTCTAAAGTAAAAAGCTTTAGTCGGTATGCACACGTATCCCACCAACTTAATAGCGTTTACTCTTGACACAATACACTACTGTAGCATCAAAGTGTAATCTGAAATATTTAAAGACGTCGTGGTCAGCTGTCACAACGTCGGATTTGGGCACACGGAACCGTCTCGGACCATGACCATGGCGTGGTAAGTCCCGAGTCACGTTGGACAATACCAATTAATAGAGTGTATAGTAGGAAAGACCACTCAATGATTTATCTAGTGACCCTTTTATATCCAGCACGTGACACGGTGGAAAGTGTTTCCCAGGTCTCCTTCACGAGTGGCTGAAGTTTAACTTTGATTATATCGTAAAACCTTTAATAATTATTCAATTTGTTTCAGCTTTACACGACAAACAATTGCGGTTGTATAAGATCTAGTGTAGTGGAGAAACAGCAGAGTGGTGTCAGAAGAAAAGTTTTATAGATGGTACATTATGAACATGAGTGAATGTGAGTTCGTGGCTGTGGATAATCCAGTGCTGGAGGATGTTCAGAAGAAGCTTTTAAGAAGATGTATTCACATGGAATGTTCATAAATAAACGTTACCAGAAACTGACTCATACTTTCTCACAAACATATTTACTTTATTAAACAGATTCACTGTGACTTGTAGGGTGGGGTAGGAGAGGTGATTTTTTATTAAAGTTGGAGATTAACTAATAAATATTATTATTATTATCTAGAGAGAAAACTATTCGATTGATTTCGAACAAATTTGCACCAAACACGTCAATTAGGTCTTTATAGATTCAAGAAAAAAGGTTTTGAAAAATTTTGAAAAACAATCCCCTTTATGGCCAAAAATCCCCCAAAATCAGTTATTATTATTATTAGCTAAACGAAAATTTTTAGAAAGATGCGGTTTTTTACATATGGTAGGGCACATTAAAGGCTACAAATAAGCCAAATTTGATCAAAATCGTTAGAGCCGTTTTTTTATCAAAAAATAATAACTGATTTTTTGGTGGTTTTTTGCCCAAAAAGGGGGTTGTTTTTCAAAATTTTTCAAAACCCTTTTTCGTCATTGACATAGCTGATGCAAATTTGGTTGAAATCGATCAAATAGTTTTCTCTCTAGCTTTGTATACATATAGACATACATACAGATATACATACAGACATACATACAGATATACAGACATACAGACGAACATTTTGTAAAAACCACTTTTTTGGACCCAGGGGGTCCCAAAACGGATATTTCCACAAAAATCTCAACATCGATTCTTTTTGCAATCACTATACTTTATCTGTACTATAGTATAGTGAGAAAGTAAAAGGGGAAATTTTAAAGTATATAGATGGTACGTTATGAACATGAGTGAATGTGAGTTCATGGCTTTGGATAATCTAGTGCTGGAGGATGTTCAGAAGAAGCTTTTAAGAGTATAAATTCACATGGAATGTTCATAAAAAAGTATCAACATTTGGAAATCGTAGAAGATTTCGACTATGCGGTTTCGGGACCATGATCGAAATTTTTTTACCCCGGATGGTCAAAACACCATTAGTCCATTTTGTTTTTTATCTATATATCTGAGGTGTGTTAAAAGTCTGGAAACAGCTTAATATCTCAAAATTTACGAGTCTTGTGAGATAGAAATAAAAGCAGTTATTCACAACCATAAAAGAACCACTTTTTTGGTGAGTTTGAAATTTTTGTCCGCCATCTTGGAATGAACTTTATGTTTTTTTAATGGGAAGGTGGTCATGTGATACATCACTTCGATGTAGAATTTCAGGGGAAAACCAACGGTGAAATTTGCACATCCATATCTTTAACCGAATAAAAATGGCTGCCAAAAACAACGAAATCATTCCGATTTTGCCCCATTTTGCTGCACTATTTTTTTTAGTATTATTTATTATTCTTTTTGGATTCATAATTAAATAAGCTTTCAAACGATATGCCACACAACGATATTTGGGAGTATTTAAAATTTTTGAGTTAAAGCCATTTTGATTTTTTCAAAATTGATTTCGAGTGGTGCAACCAAATGACCACCTTCCCATTAAAAAAAATGAAGTTCAATCCAAGATGGCTGACAAAAATGTCAAACTCACCAAAAAGTGGTTCTTTTATGGTTGTGAATAACTGCTTTTATTTCTATCTCATAAGACTCGTACATTTTGACATATTAAGCTGTTTTCAGACTTTTCAAACACTCTGTGTAATATACATTTTAGCATATTGAGCAGTCCATGTTACTAGATTGATAAGATTGTTTGACCTGACCAAAAAGATCATTGTGTTTTGCCATAATGGATATTTGCTAGACGGAGGTGGCTACGACGTAGGTATTAAAATATCCGCAGGCCTACAGCCTTCAACCAAGCAAAAGCTGTAACCTAACTTAACTCTTAATTATTATTGATACAAAATGGTGATAAATCGATGAAATCAGAAGGAGTAAGTACTTGATAAGAGAGAAGAAGGCTTTTTATTTACGTTGTATTGAAGAAAAAGAGGATACTATAGATGGATTTATTAGACGGCGACCTGCGCGGAAAATCTTGCTCATGTAGGAGAGGTAGGTGAAGGTTCCCCACCATCGCGCACCTCGTGCGCCGACGCAACCCCATCCCCCAGTCATATCATCTTTTCAGATCTCAGCAGCAAATAAGAGGTGCGCGGTGGTGGGGAACTTTCACCGACCTTTCCTACATGAGCAAGATTTTCCGCTCAGGTCGCCGTCTAATAAATCCATCTATAGAAGAGGCGTTATATGAGATGTTTAAGCAATACAGTGCTAACTATACGAAGTTGAAGTAGCTACAATTGGTTAAAAGGGATGGCATTGTTTTTTTGGTGGTATCAGAAGTAGCAGACGATTATAGGGGCATAAGGAGGATTGTCAATAAACATGATTGAGTAGTACGTTTTAAGGCTGCACAAAGTTATTTTAACACAGGAGAACGCAAGGACGGTTATTTCAATGTACTGTGATCATCGGTAAGCTCTTGACTGATAGGAGAGAGTAAAAGATGAAGCAATGGAGAAGAAGACGAAACAACTAGATACAAATTCGTCACGTTTAATATGCAAGAAAACTGTAAAGGCGATTTTATGATGGTTTACAATCGAGGAAGCTTTGTAGTAATACTCGGCAGAGTATGATCAATTTATGTTTTACTAGCTGCCGCTGAAGTTTTATTGGTCCATAAAGAACAGTCTAGCTTTATGGTGGTGGTAATGCTGGACTATGTTATAAAGTCAGTTCTTTCCTAGTGACTTCGCACAAGCTAACTTCATAATTATTTGTACTTGATAAAGTTTTTGTTACGGTTAAAAACGTTATGCAGGGCTTCTTAAAAAAACCAACAATAATACCAACTTCTAATCTGATTATTTACTGACCTTTATTTTTTACTGGAGATTAATCCAATATCAGTGGCTTTTGTTTTATGAACGAGCGTAAAATAAATATAAAGTTAATTTTGTGTTTTAAGAATGCATTGTTTTATTCTGTATTGTTTTCTAAAAATGTGTGTAAAAAATGGCATTCACGCACTTTTAAATGGGAATAAATGTTTAGCTCCTACCCGAAAATTACCGGAGCCTTTCTAATATAAAAAAGAAAGAATTTCAAGTACTTTAACACGAAAATGGTTAGATTTGTAAAATAAATTCTAAGGGTAAAAAAGTCTTAAAATTGTGTTTAAACCCCCATAAACGGATTAAACAATAGGGTTTTCTGTAAGAAAATTAAAAAGTCGGGTTTATTGCCAACATAAATTAATGTGAAGCCCCCCCCCCCCATTTAAACTTTTTGGCAAAATCTAATTTTTGAGGTGCCCACTTAAAACGATTATCCTTTATTTTTAAAGAAGATTGACTATATTTTGAGTGTAATATAAAACATTGGGAATGGAAAAGCGTTGACAACTTTAGAGTGTCGTTTCATGTTCCTCAATTTATTGCAATAATTGTAAATTACTTTAAAGGATCAAGTTGTTTAACAAAAAAATTGAAATGATTCTTATTTGTATAATATAAATTTTGTTTGCCTTAAAAACACTGACGGTAAATATTGTCACCGGGGGATTTGAAAAGGTGCCTATGTGCAAAGCTTTGGCATTAAGTACGGTCACAGCTACAAATCCGCCATTGTAACATGATTTAATACTGACAGCGATTTCATTTCGAGGACGTGATTATCTATTACTTTTTAAATTTAATTTAATATAGTAATTTTCTGTCAATCTAATTTAATATCAAGGCAAATGAGTGTAGCCTGTTTTGTATGGAAATGTTTTGATCTTTAAAAGAGGTTGAATACGTTAATTTATTAAAGTTATGTAATTTGTAATCTTTGCATAACGTACTCAAGCTGTGCTAATAGAAAAATGAAGAACTAGGAGATCAATATTTGAGAAAAGTTCAAGGTCAATAAAAAATCTAAAAGCTCAAGAAGCTTATCACATAACACGTCAACAATATACAGATGGTTTGTTATCGATTGCCTTGACTGATTGAAACTGCGATTGAGATACATTTAAACCGTCCAAACATTTCCTGCTAGCAGGAGTACCCGTGGCTTCGCTCGCAGAATGAATAAAAGAAATATTGTGTAAATATTGAGGGTTTACTGTTAGAAAAACATATACCGAGTTTCGTCCAAATCAATCTATGTTCCCATTTAGGCTTACATTCATGATCAGCATTGGACAAGTAAACGCAAAATCTATTTCTGAATTTGTTTGAAATGAATGTGATGTCTGAATACATTTTACCTAAAATATGAACATTTTACACGAACAATGTTTTACACATTAGACGCAAATAATAAACATTTGGAAAACGGTTGACCCTAAAGGCCATCCATGTAACTTCCCGCTAAGTTTAATTACAACAAACACTATTTTTGGAAATTTTGAACTGCCATAACTTTTGAATGAATCAACCGATTTTTATGCGAATTGCGGCAATCGATGCAGTTTTTTAAGTCCATTGAAAGAATCAACAACAAAATTTTTTCAGATGAAAAGTTTCGGAGAAATTGAGGAAAAACACTTTTTTTTATTTTCTTTCGTTCACGATATCTCGCGAATGAATCAACCGATTTTTATGCGATTTGCGGCAATCGATGCAGTTTTTCGAGTCCATTGAAAGAATCGACAACAAAAATTTTTCTGATGAAAAATTTCGGAGAAATTGAGAAAAACACTTTTTTTATTTTCTTTCGTTCACGATATCTCACGAACGAATTAACCGATTTTGACCGGACTGGTAGCGATCGACGTCGCTTTTCAAGGTTAAAAGCTGATTAGATTTTGGAATTGATCGGTAAAGCCGTTTAAAAGTTATTAAAAAAACCCTGATTTGAAAAAATTTTATTTCTTAGTTTTTTCGAAATTTCTCAGAACCTATCGGTCCGAATTAGTTAAAATTTTCAGGAAATCTAAGTTTGATAGAACTCTTTAGAACGCCGTTTGGTAGGTTCCAATCGGTTAAGCCGTTCAAAAGTTATAAGCGGGTCACATACTTACATACACACACACATACATACAGACAGGGTGACACCCTCTCGGGAGTGGTCAGGGAAGATTCCTAGGACCTCAAAACGTCGAGATCTGATGAATACTTGATTTTTGAAAAACTTGGTGAAACCAATAACTTCCCGATTTTAGAAAATTTTCAATTTTCTTATTAGCGGGAAGTTAAAAATGCGAATGTTTTTCACTCCTTCATATAACTTAAGAACATTAAAAAATAAAAATATAAATGCTATGTTTTAGGGTTATATGGTATGGTATGGTAGGACTCCATCCCCCTGCACGAAGGTCGATTTAGTCCACAGAGGTGTGTTTCGGAGTTAAAGCGGCACGTATAGACAAACCATGGTTACATTTATTATACAGGGTGTCCCCGAACTCTCTGGACCCCTTTTGTGGATATGTTCCTGGGATCGAGACAAACATATTTCACAATATAAACATGGGTCTGCTGTGCTTATTTTTCGTCTGTCTGTCTGTATGTGTAAGATTTGAGATCTGTGAGTAATCTGAAATACGGGTGAAATCTTTCGCCGGCTCTCTCTAACGAAGCATTTCCAGACCTATGGATATATGAACATGTTTATTATTTTTTGCTAGTGGAATCAGCTCAGAAAGTGCTTGAAACATTATGCAAATAACTTATTAGTTTATCACATTATAACTTTAAAATATTTTGTTTCTAGAGTAATTCTGGGTATTGTTGGCAACTACCAAGAAATACATTTTTCCTTTTTTTGTCAATATCTCTGTTATCCTTTGAGCTATAGACAAAATAAAAAAGACATTGTGTTTTCCACTAAAAAAGGAAACTTTTTTGTCTCTTATCAATTTTTTGTTAAGTTAGCGGTTTTTGAGATATTTGATATTAAAAATTATAAACGACCGCCATTTTGAAAATATTAAAAATAATGTTCTAATTTTTAGTACAGTGATAAAAGGTTACGCAAAAAATGGGTATACAAAGTTTGAGCTCAATATCTTTTTTACTTCCAAAAATATTAAGTATTTTGTAAAACTCACATACAGACAGACAGACGAAAAATAAGCACCGTAGACCCATGTTTATATTGCGAAATATGTTTGTCTGTATCCCAGGAACATATCCACGAAAGGGGTCCAGAGAGTTCGGGGACACCCTGTACTATATTGATTTGTTTAAAAGTTTACTTGATAATCCGGTATCCCTTTTTGACAGTAACTATGTTAGACGCACACATCCTTCATCAGCTAGACATGTCATCTGGTCACGCTGTTGGTCACCGTTCTCACGTCGGCTAAGCGTGAGTCAATCCCAGAATCTTGACAAATTTAAGAAGGTTTCAATGTTTATTATAAATCCCACGGATTCCCACGATTATATCACCAGATACGAGGACATGCAGTCGTAAACCAAACTTCCAAGGTTTTCTTTAATCCTCGAGAAGTCCTGAGACCTGACAAGGATGTGTTTAAGCAGTCTTAGCTTGAATTATGATTGGTTCGGTTAATAAAATACTAATGTTTTAGACTTAAGGGTCAGTCGTATAATCCTAGTTAATCTACAGGAAATATTCAAGGAAGAAAATTTGTACTTTTTTGAAATTATATTATTGTTATTATTATTAGTAGTATTTTTAATTTGTGTTTTCTTGTAAAGACATTATCTGATTAATGTGACCAACCAATATCAACGGAGATGTCTATTTATATAATGACTCTGTAATGCGTACAGATAATTCAGGGAGTAGTCATGTAGGTCAAAATAAAGATTAAAACTTCCTATAAACTATGTGTGGAAACCACTACTTTACCAGCTACCGCCATTTTGTGTTTTTTGTTAATAAATAATTTATATATCTAGAACGCCTGAACTGATTGATTTGAAATTTTGCACCATACTCGTCAATATAAAAACCTAGTTTGGAAAAATAACTTGTTACAATGGTGCTCTTTAAAAATGGCAGCAATTTAGTACGTTTGTAAATTCATACAGGACTCAAAACTTCTGGATTGGGTTCCTTACATAAAATAATTAAAAAAAGTTCCTATAAACATGTACCCGAAAACACTTTGTTTTCAAACAATCCGCCATTTTGTATTTTTATCAAGAAAACATTTAGCTGTGGAAGTAGATAAGATATTGGGAATCACTTCTTATTATGTAATGTTTTAAAAGTGCACAACACATAAATACGGTTTTATCATTTTCAAAAGCCGTTTAAAATTGGTGTTCAATTGGTGACTGTTTAAAATTTGTATTGAATATCTCAAAAACCATTAGTTTCACACAAAAGACAAAAAAGTTTCTTCTTTTAATTACAAATAAACTGATTTATTTTTATTTTGTCTGTAAGTCTAAAGGTAATTGAGTTATGTACTTTCTTGGTAGTTGTATACAACAAGTCAAATTATATTATGTTTTTAGTTTTTTGCACATAACTCGATTATCCTTTGACTTGCAAACAAAATAAAACAAATTTGTTTATTTGTAGTTAAAAGAAGAACCTTTTTCTCGTTTGTAATTTTTTTGTGAAATTAATGGTTTTCGAGATACTCATGAATACAAATTTTAAACGGTCGCCATTTTTAAAATAACAAAACTACAGTCTTTATGTTTTGTGCACTTTTAAAATATTACATGATAAGATGTGTTCCAAATATGAACTTAATATCTTATCTATTTCCACAGCTATAATGTTTTTTTTTTGTAAAAATACAAAATGGCGGATTGTTTGGAAAGAAAGCGTTTTAGGACACATGTGTATAGACACTTTTTTTATTTAGTTTTATGTTAGGAACCCACTCCAGAAGTTTGGCGTTCTATTTAAGAAACACCCTGTACATCTAGCAATGCTGTAACGTCATTAGGTTACAATTATTTTAAAATGGCTCAACTTCAACTATGCTAAATCAATTTTGAGCTTTATTCTCATATTATTGTTTCATACCTTTAAAAAAAATCAGCTGTGATATGCGCTTTTACAATCAGTAGAGTGTGTAGTTTCTTATTAAATAGGTTTTGATTATATTGTGTACAATTTTTAAACTCCTTTTACAATCTTATCAAAAAGTGGAGTCAGGGGTATTGTCAACGATTGGTTTTTAAGCTATTTATCTGACAGGGAACAATGTGTGCGGATCCAAGGGATTGTTGGGAAAATGGAAAGCATAAAGTACGGAGTCCCCCAGGGATCAGTACTAGGGGCTATTTTATTTATTATATATGTAAACAGCTTATGTAAAGGTAAGCTTCAGGGAAATATATATGCCTTTGCTGATGATACTGCCTTGTGTTACGTCAGAGATACATTGCAGGAAGTACAATCAGCTATGCAAGCCGACCTAAATGCTCTGAGGTGGTGGTTTTCTAAGCATTACATGGTTTTAAATGCTGAAAAAACATGTTACATAAACTTTAATTTGAAAGGCGAGTCTAAATTGTTTACAACGCCTTTATGTATAAATGTATGAAATGTGTAGTTGGGAATTTGGAATGCAGCTCGTGTATTGTAATAGAGCAAGTTGGTTCCTGTAAATACTTAGGAGTAATTTTGGATGAAGGTTTGACTTGGAAAATGCATATAAACACAATCAAATCCAACTTAAATAATATTTTGCGAGTATTCTTTTATTTGAAGGATATTGTTCCACAGTTCCAGAGCCTATTTTGCGTAAAATATATAAAATATATTATTCCATAGTACATAGTAGATTAGATTATGGAATTTGTTGCTGGGGAGGTACATATGTCACCAGACTTACTCCTCTAATTGTAGCACAACAAAAGTTTGTGAGACTGATTATGCATAAAAGGGAGAGGGTTTCGTCTTTACCATTATTCAGACACCTAACTGTACTGCCTCTTAGATGTTTATACATATTTAAAGTTATGAAAGTATTTTATATAAGGAGTGGTCATTTTTCAGATCTGAAAAGCAGAACTTCTGTTTATTTGCTTAGACGTGGCAATAAGGCATTCATACCCCGGGCAAAATTGTCCATATATTTCAAGTTTTGTACTAACATCGCTCCAAGAATTTATAATCAACTTCCGGAAAATATTAAGACATGTACAACATTTAAAACATTTAGCAAACTTTTGAAGTGCTATCTTTTGGGCATGGATAATGTTGAGAATTTGATGAAAGTGGTCTTGTAACGGAAGATTTTTATGGGGAAACATGTTAGTAAATTAAAACTTAAAAAAAGTAGTTATGTTTGTTGATATAAGCATTTTTTACGGATATAATGTGTCTGTGTGTGTGAATGTTTTTGTGCATGTGTATGTGGTAAGGGTGTGTATGTGTTTGTATATGAAGTTATATATAAGTGTATGAATGTATATTGTTAAGTAAATAAATTTAGATATAAATTATAGTTTGGATGCTTATTTAGAATTTTACTGAATTTGTTTAATTATTTAGCAATACGTATTAACAAGTGATTTAACTGCTCCAAAAAAAGTCTAGAATCTCTGTTGTGTTATTTTTTTCTGTGTTATGCAAACTCAAAACGGGAAAAAGCCCTTGGAGGTGCATTATTTTCATTCTTTGAAATGTAAATTTTGTTTTTTTTACTGAGAAGTATTTTTTAATTTTCTTTTTAATTGTATAGGCAAGTTTTATTTTAAATGATTAGTATTTTATCTGGTTTGTTTACTTATATTCCTATGTAAGCCTAAACACTTTTTGTTTACCAAGATGTGATTAGTTTATATTTTCTTATTTTGTCTAACTAAGTTTACATCTTTAATTATTAGTGTTATTTCTGTATTATGTTTCTGTGTTTATTTAAGCTCTTATTTATGTATTCAAAGAATGGAAAAAAAAAAATGATTATCATTAAATGCGTTAATACGTATTCGGGTATTCTAGTCTATATACCTTTTCAAAATATCTAAACAATGTCTTTTATTGCAAACATCTTTATTTACTCAATAAAGTTCTACATTTCTACGGGATCCTACAGAAGCCTATTTTGTTCATACGCTTTGTATCACTGACTAATTCAATCACCTAATTTACAAAAATCGCATATATTATTTCTCAAGACTATTTTTTTGTCGGTACGCCATAACTTCCTTAATACATCATCAAATTACATGAATGAGGCATCATTTTAAAGCTTTCCTTAACCACTACACGGGAAAAATAGACAAACAGCTTAAAATTCATGTTTTAATAACAAAAATTGATTTAAAAAACTTTTATATTATACTCTGTATGTTCCTAATGAAAGGCGCCATCTACTAACCATCTGTTTAACTAGCATGACAGCTGTTAGTTAGATTGTTTACACTGTAAGATTGTATAGGGAAACTGTTATTTATAAACCAATGTAAATAAATAAACTTAATTAACTGAATTAA
Source organism: Philaenus spumarius (assembly GCA_018207615.1). NCBI lineage: Eukaryota > Metazoa > Arthropoda > Insecta > Hemiptera > Aphrophoridae > Philaenus > Philaenus spumarius. The sequence continues at coordinate 334,380 of JAGFPH010000378.1, forward strand.
ATCAACGTGTTAAATCAGGTAAATGTAGGCCTACTCCAAACTTGCAAAATATTCGCACGGGTCAGCTAGTATATTCTAATAACAGTTTTGGCAACAGGTACAAACAATTTTCAACGAACGACTTGATTTAGATGGCACAGAGATAGAACGTAAGTGGGAATAAAGTGGCGAAAGCATTGACGTCAAATACCGCAGTCGCACACAACAATTACTGATGTGGACCAGGCGTTTTGTAACGTTTTAACTGAACACTAAACTGATTCAATTTCCAGAAACTATCGCCATAAATTACAACCGAGCAGGTTAGACCGAAATAGAAAGTTGATTTCCCTTTTCAATAGTTGTATCTCTGTTGGATATGTGTAACACGACGAAACGTGTCAATGACTGTAGGACCCAAATATGGCGTCGGTTGTTTATGATCTAATGTGTTAAAATAGACATTTTTACAGCAGGTAACTATCATGCTACCTTTAGCTGGACTTATTGAACAGATTTTAACCATGTTTAGTATTTTGTATTTGACTATGTTTTTGTATTTTGTTGTATTCTATGTATTTTATTTTACTTTTATGTACTGTATTTTGGTTTCTTTATTTTATTGCATGCTTTTGCACATTATTGTGTTTTTTTTTTGTATTGTATTTTTTGATTTTATTGTATTTTTCTATTTTAATATATTTGTTTATTGAATTTTTTTATTTTATTCTACTTGTTGCAATTTATTTTTCAATTTTATTATATAGTTCTATATATTTATAACTTCTGTTATAATTTAAATTCAAAATCTATTAAAAAGAAAACATTTAAAACATTTAATTCTAGTGAAAAATGGTGAAATTTTAGTTGTTTTTTTCCAAAAATATTTTATTATTTTTTAAATTTGTATTCTTTTCTGAATCTAGAAATTGTATTAGAGAGAGTTTCTGATATGTTTTTATGCATAAAAATTGTTTATATATTTTGACTTACATTTTGCGAAAAAAAAATATTTTTCATACTTTTTTGTGTGAACTTTATATTTTATACTCACTCTTGGACAATTAACTATTTTTTGGTTCATCAGTCAAGGCATAACCTAAAATTATTGTGTGTATATTTAATTTATTTTACATGCCATGACGGCAACATATATACAATAGTTTTAGGTTGGGCCTAGAAAGCAAGTCTAGGCCTAACCTCAAATGTATGTATGTTGCCGTTAAGACAGGTAAAATAAATTAAACGTACACACAATAATTTTCGGTTATTGCTAGACTGATTAACCAACATTTTACGTTTATTAAATGGAACAATTAATGGACATTTAACTGTGTTTACCATCTTAGCTTTAATTAAAGTTATAATTAATTCTACACCTTTATTATAATAACGTTAAACGTATTGAAAACAGTAAATATTTGTATAAAAATCAATCTAATAATAATTAATAAAGATTGAAGATTGAAAGATTAAAATTATGTGTGTATGTTGCCGTTAAGGCTGGTAAAAGACTGAAGAAAAGGCATGAAGAACTTTGTTTCTAAGTGTTTCTTTAAAGTGTAATAAACAAACTAACAAAAGTTTTCTCTTTATAAGACAATTACGTTATCACCCACATTTTGCAGACAAAAGTAATGTGACACGGATTGACGACGTGTGTAAATAGAAAATCTAGAGCAGAGGTGGGATGTGTTGCAACAAGTTGAGGCACACACTCTGGCCCGCTGAAACAATACCGGGTCAACGTACGATCCTCATCTCCCGCTCATTCATAATGTTTCGCCAAGAACAATGTAATCTTCATTCTTCACGAGGCCTTCAGATGACTGGTTACCGTCTTGCACGCCTATCTACGTTTTACTCGGTAACCTTGCGACGCTGGAATTTCGTCAAGATTTGCCGTCTTGATGGTAAACAAGATAAGAAGTGTGCATTCTTGAAAGTATTTCTTTTGCATTTTTATTCACCATTAGAAGGTAGTTTGATACGATGGATGAGAAGAAAGAAACGTGTCTATCAGGACGTGATTACGCTATCGTAAGTTTCTTTGCAGCTATCATAAAAAATGTATAATTTTAACTTATTTATTGAAAATAGTGGTATATTATAACATTTTATTAAAAAAAACTATTTTATTTACGAGTTCCATGATCCAAAAATGCACTGTAAGTTTCATCCCATCAATTTATGTTTTAATTTACTTATATTAACCAAAACGTTAACCCTCACATGAAGGGGGGGGGGGGGGTTACCCTGAGGACAAAACATTTTCGGAAAAATCCAATTTATGACTATAACTCAAAAGTAAAAAATAAAATAAATTATTATTTTTGTTTTAAAACATGCTTTCCTATCCATGAATAACATAGATAGACTCGAAAAGCATGGGAACTTCACAAGAGCACGTCCTATGCGTTTTTGGTGTGTTTATTTTGTGAAAAGTATAAATATTTTAAGCCTACGCGCTATGAACGCACATGTGCGTCCGTTTTAAAATATTAGTGATTATTACGTAGAAAGGTACAACAATAAAAAATAAAGTAATTTCTGCTCATTTAGGCTATAAATATAAAAAATAAAAGGTCATTGCTCCTAGCATAGGAAGTACGAAATTTTCATACCAGTGAAAGTGTTAAAAATTTCGTTAAAATGAACTACTTTTAAAATATTTCACTACAGGTTTTCTATTTGATTCGAGTTTTACTAGCAACATTTACCGATACCACTTTAGTACCCAGCACGATAGCAAAACACACTGAAGCTGGATCCCATGGTAAATTTACAAGTTCGGTAAAACGACAATCAGCCGATAAATGTAGGTCAAAAGACGATCAAAACAGAAAAGTATATAATCACATTTCGGGTACGTCGCTTTCCAAAAACTAGACCGTAACGGATTGGCGTAAGGATAACAAAAGAAAGTAGGTGTACAACAAATTGACAAAATAATGTTTTCGTTTCTTTAATTTAAATAATTGTATTCTCTTATTGAAATTTATATTGAGAATTCGGTATTTGATTAATATCAGAGAATATGGCCGATTGACCTAGAATATCGGAAATTCGTTCCGGCATCTGTAGCCGAGTTAATTTCGCCAAACTGTACGAAGGAAGATTTCGTTATGCTGTTTTATTTTCTCTTGATTCACTGAAAATATATTTAACTTTCAATCAGAGCTCTGGTTTTAAGAAAGATTTTGACGAAAACTCGAAACTCGCTGTGTGGAATCCCGTGCGGTGTAAAATTTACTGTTGCCAATTTTTCAATCGGTTTGGTATATTTTTCGTGTGCTTTCAATGATTGTTTTGTTTTAAAATAATATCCGAAAGTCACAATTTTTCAGTAATCTGGAGTTTGGAATTCTGGACAATATTTGCCAATGACATAATATTACTCCATTCTTAAAGCTAAAATCTAATATTTATTCCCATTGTGCTTTCAAATGATATATACCACAACAACCATCAGCCTACGCCAATAAGGAAAGTGAGAACAGGAGAAAGATTAAAGTAGGAACTGGAAAATGATTGGCGTGCTGCAAGGCTACTGGATCGTAGGCGAGATATTATGTGGAGGGAAGCCGAAAATATATTACTGTAGTTATTATTTACTACATCATAAATCACGATGTACTAAATGCGATTCCGTTTTGTCCGTTTAGTGCTTCCGTTTTAAAACCAAATCAAGTGTCTATTTAGTTTGACTGTTATTTTTTTGCTTTCCTTTAATTTCTACATATCCTAAAGGAAGCTATTGAAGACACAGTTAAGTTTTGTTAACCCTACAGGGATCGCGTCAATAATAGTTACATGAAGAGTCGCGCACGGTGGATTCCACCAGGTTCAGTAACATTTTTAAATAAACGGTACCAAATAACTGCCACGTACTTTCTCCCAGTTGAAACTTTATACCTTCCCAAGAGTAGCATAGAAGGTGGTTATTTAGAATTGCAAAAGTAGGAAAATGTTGCCATGGAAAATATTAGATGCACGTAACTAACACACATATATATTATATTATTATTATTTAAACTATTCGATCGATTTCGAACTATTTTGCACCAAACATGTCAATTAGGCCTTTATAGATGCACGAAAAAAGGTTTTGAAAAACAACCCCCTTTTTGGCCAAAAACCCCCCAAAATCTGTTATTATTATTATTACCTAAACGAGAATTTTTAGAAATATGCGGTGTTTTGCATATGGTAGGGTAAATTAAGGTAAATTAAAACAAATAACCTAAATTTTATCAAAATCGTTATAGCCGTTTTTGAAATTTTTTTATTTTTCTCGTTTTTTGGAAATTTTTGGGGGAAAACCCCTTAAAAATGAAAGATTTGAAAAATGAAAAAAACGCCTGGATATATTCTAGAACTACACCTACATACCAAATTTCATCAAAATCGGACCGTTGGTATGGTCTCCAGAGTAGTCATCCCGCCACTTGAGTCGTAACATGGGCTCTTATGGGA
>JAGFPH010000378.1:343834-374459 GCA_018207615.1 Philaenus spumarius
TCCCATAAGAGCCCATGTTACGACTCAAGTGGCGGGATGACTACTCTCCAGCTCTGTACACATCATTACAGACACACAGTCACACGGACAGACATCACCAAAAAAACACTTTTTTGGGTTCATGGAGCACCAAAACAAATAATTCCACTAAAAATATTTTTAGGTTCATGGAGCACCAACACAGATAATTCCACTAAACATTTTTTGGGGGGTTCAGGGAGCACCAAAACAGGTAATTCCACTAAAAATTCAAATTCGAAAATTTGGACGAAAACAATACTTTCTCCATATACTACGTATAGGGTGGAGAAAGTAAAACGGTAGTTTCTTGAGTAAAATTTTATTTAACATGTACTTTGTTACAGAAGTCAAGTTTTACATTGTGTTTCTACATTTTGTGTTGTTTTATAAGCGTTAGTTAAAAATATTGTTCTAAAATATACGAAGATGTACGAATGTTTCCGAAGCTAAACGACTGGCATCTTTTCTTTAAATTTTTATATTGTAAATGAAAATATATTGATAATAAAACGTTGTATTCATATTCATTTTACAACCCCAAAGATTTAAATGACTTTCTTATTAATTTCTATTCATCTTGGCAGTAACGCAGAATATTGTTCTGAAAACACAAACACAAATATTACTAACGTGAAGGGTCGCGCACGGTGGAAAAAAACAGGTTGGTAGAACGATTGCAGTACAGCTGCCAACTGAAGCATCCGGAAGGAGTGCGGGTGCCATAACTGAGTAGGGAAAGAGTGTGCGTCAAGGTATGGGAGGAGTGGAAGATCTTAAAAGCTCTGCTCAGTTTGTCAAAGTAAAATACGAAAACCCCGGTGGATTAGACAGTGACGCGACCCCATGAATAACAAATTTAACTAGAACTTATTTTAAAAATTGTAGTTGTTCAGTCAAGTATGAATGAAGTTGTAACATTTCTTACAAAAATATTTGTCAAACATAATCTCAGACACAAGTTCAATTTAAAGTAAGTTTTCTCAGTTTTCATACATTTGAATAACCCTAAAATAAACAGCCTATAACACAAGAAACAAACCCCGATTAAATAAACCCATATAACAAGAAATTAAATAAATAGCCCGCTTATAAAATGGGTCTTGTTCAAGGAACATAAAATGAATTGAGAATGGATTCAACCGACCACGAATAGACCGTTATAAAAAAGTGATTATTTGTAATCGCACACCTCCTATAGGGACAATGTGCCAAAATTTAGCAATGGAACAATGGATGAGTCACGCCCACTTTTCTATGCAAACAGAGCATTAAAGTCTCCCAAATACGTCATATCACTGCTCAAATAAGGACGTACTTCCGGCAGATAAGTGAGCTTTTAAATCTTACAAAACGACATATCTGTTGATGATTACAGTTAAGCATAGTATATTTTTTATTATCTGAAACTAAGATACTATATTTATAAAAGAAAAGTTCAAACAAACTTTAAACTTCTAGGTTATTTATAAACGCATTCTTTACCTTTTCCCTCCACCCACATTTCTAGCTAAAATGCACATCAGTTTTGAAAACCTATATTCCTAAGTAGCTAATATATATTATATTATATTCCTAAGTAACTAATATATATTATACACTCCTAAGTAACTAATAGGCTACATATTATATATTAAATAAATAAGTAACTAATATACAGGGTGATTATAAAGTCACTCCTTCCCCCCTTTAACTTTTGTGTTTGTTAAAACAAACAAATATCCTTCGGGGAATGCTACTAACTTAACCCAAAGTATCTATTGAAGCGATCGGAAATTTTGAATGTCCCCTAAAAACAGGGGATTTTGGAGACAATTCAATTTTTTTAAATATGAAGTACGGTCATGTGATACCTCATTTTAAAGGTCTATTTAAGGCTAGGAAAATGACATAAAGAAAATAAAAATTGGACCACCCAAAACAAAATGGCGGCCCTAAACGTGTTTAAATAAATCGACATAAAGTTGCTAATATCTCGAAAAGGAAGAGTTGTTAGAACAAAATTTCAAGAGACAAAAATGTTTATTTCAAAGTGCTTGTCCTAAACAATTACTTTCAAATCGATTTCGTGAATTTTATTTTTACTCCTCCATCTTAGAAAATTTTGTAAAAAATAAAATTTACGAAATCTATTTGGAAGCAATATTTTAGGTCAACTTTTCATTTATAAACAATTATTTTACTTTCGAGTTTACAATTATATTATTTTCTTAACGTTCATATTGAAGAAAACTTTGACCTTCTGGCAGTCTATTTTCTGTTTTTAATAATAATGAAAATAGTCAATGCTTTACCAAAACAGTGTTAAGAAACATTAAAGCAAATTTTGTCATGGCCTCGTCCATGGTTTTACTTTAAAAAAACTACAAAAAAACTGCAAAATAAAAAGAACTGAAACAAAATGACAATAATTTTAAAAAATATTTTGAAAATAAAATTACAATATTCTGTATTCTGCAAACCAAACAAAAATGCTACGAATTGAATATACTCGTACGTATATGAAATGGGAGGCTTATACTCGCACATACACACATACAACATGTGCACATAAAATACAAATCACGTTCATACATAAATATATAACAAACCCTCCCACAAAATTTAATGAGACATATCAAAATTCAATAACGAAGACCCATTTCTCTTAAGCTTTGCCTGAAGAACATCTTAATGCGTTTTTACGTCAATTTCACCATGAATTTTTTTTACATTCAATCATTTACCTATTTAATGTACGAATATATTTAATGCAGTCCTATTAAATATAGTTAGTAACAAATTAAACAAAACATATTTATCATTTGAGGCAAGAGTATTTACTACCGACTATTTAGGTTTACTTTAGAAATCATAAGATGACGTTAAAACTAAGTAGTAAACATTAAATTCAATTACATCAACTTTGGTAGCGTGTGGGATATAAGTGACTTAGTAGAATAATTGGCTGAAGTTGGGATCTCCTTATCTTTTCTGTGCTCTACATTACACTTGCCTTTATTTGTCTAACTGCCATAGATTAAAAAGTAAAGAAAACCCAAGTGAATAACTAAATTACGAAAGCCAAATTAACAATTTTACTAGAACTGATAAAATTGCATGGTTTTGATTATAGGTAATTTTTAGTATTTTTCAACAAATTAAATTTCAAGTACAAATATTGCAAATAGTTGTTACAAATATTTAGACTAAGCCTTACCAAGTCCTGCGACAGATTTGCAGGAGGAGGAGCCTCGTAGTGCCTAACAGAGAGAACCTGGAGTCCAGGATTAGAACTCGCCACCTCCGTCATTCTCTAAGAACAGACAAGGGAAATATTAGTTAACGTTTAGGTACAGCAATAGGTAGATAAGACAATAGAAAGATAAATTAACACATTCCTACAACAATCAAAAGCCAGAATAGTCATCAAAGTTGTTCTTTATACAATACTAGCTGGCCCAATCCGGCTTTGTACGGATAGACAAATCAAAGTTAAATGAATATTAGCCAAAAAAATATTTCAATAAATATATTATACTATGTATTTTTATGGGGGTTTTTAGTAAATTTGACCCCCCAAACTTCGACTAAAATTTAGATTTTTTTTAAAAACCTTTCTTAGCTAACACCTACGGCCCTAGAGGAAGCTACATACCAAATTGCATTCCAATCCGTTCGGTGGTTTTTGAAATGTCGTGATGAATGAGTCAGTCAGTGGTATTTGATTTAAACTAACAGCTTTACGGTTGTTTGGGAAGTAGGCTAGTTCTAAGATTTTACCTTGAGCCTGTGCATCACAGAAGCTGTTAAATAAACTCATTGCAAATTACTTACCGTCTTTGAGTAATGTTTTTTAGAATATAATTTCGGTGTAAAAAATACATGTGATAGGATCTCTTTTTTATTTAACATATAAAATACCAAAATTATAAACAAGGACACACTGATTTAAATAAAAACCCAAACCATAAAACAAGGAACAAAAACAATAACTAAACAACTAAATTGTAAGTTATGTTTAATACGTTACCCTTATGTACATTTCGATGACATGGTCATCATCCTCAAGGGTTTTAACACTACCCCCTCCCCCTCAGAGGATGATGACCATGTCATCGAAATGTACATAAGGGTAATGTATTAAACATAACTTACAATTTAGTTGTTTAGTTATTGTTTTTGTTCCTTGTTTTGTGGTTCGGTTTTTATTTAAATCAATGTGATTTTGTCGCCACAGTGCTCTTTTATTTGTTATAAACAAGGAGTTATTATCTCTGTTGTTGGTTAAGCTACAGACAAAATAAACAAACCATTGTGTCTGTCGTTAACAAAGTTAATTTGTTGGTCTCCCGTAAAGTTTTTGTAAAGTTTGCGGGTTTTAAGATATTTGACATTGTAAGTTTTAAACGACCCCCATTTTTAAAACATTCAAAAAAGTTCAGATTTTTCGTACAGTGGTAAACGGTTACGTAACAAATAGGTATACAAAGTTTGAGCTCAATATCTTTTCTACTTCCAAAATTATTAAGTATTTTGTAATAAAAAACAACAAAATGGCGGTTAACTCAAAAACAAAGCATTTTCGGACCTATGATTACATAAACTTTTTCATTATTTATGCTAGTGGAATCAGCTCAGAAAGTGCTTGAAACCTCATTCGAATCACTCTTATAATTGAACTTTGTTTCTGAATATTATACATGTATAGGCCTATACAACTAATAGGTAAAACCTCAAGTTAAGTAGCAAAGTACTGTCCTTTACAAAATATTGTTAATTTAGGCCTATAAATAGAAAAATCCTAGAAAATAATAAGCTGAGCTTTTGTGAATATTTTGATTGTTGTTTCAGTAATCAAGTGTTAAAGCTTTTAAACTTGCATATGAGCTGTTTAGCATTGGCATTTTTATTAATAGCTGGTTTCGTGCGTTAAAATTTCAACTTTTAGGTTAGGGTTTTGTTTAGAAGTAGTTGTGCAGGTTATTAGCGAATTTCCATAGGAAAAATGAGCTAGTGCAGTGGCCCTTATGATGAGACCCAAGGTCGGGAGTAGCAAATGAGCACCGATCATGGTCCCCAGAACACGTTTTGGGGGGTCATTAAAATTCATCGCGCAACCTTTGCACAATTTGTCTGTCTGTAGGATTTCCCTACTTTGTCACAAAATAAAGAGATTATACCACCTACTGGAAGTATAAGGCAAATTAATTTTGATAGCCTAGGTGATATAACTCTGGTTAGGATAACTATGCCTATAGTCACCTTAATGAAAATATTTTATTAAATTTCTTCCAGTTTTTGAAGTTACTATTAACTTTAAATATGCTCAGCTCAGTAATTAATTTTAATTTTATTCGACGATCTCTGAGGAGTGAGAACAGGGGAACTGACCTTAGAATAATTACATTATTTGTGCTTTGTGAACCTTCGACATTGATCATACACTGAAAACAACTTATCATATAGGATACTCAGATAATAGGAATTTCTTGAACAAGGTAAATTATTTATATTATTTTAAATCAAAAGAGAATTTATTCAACAAATAACTCAAAATTCTTTGTGGTTCTTTCCACTACAAAAATAAAATTGTTTAAACTAAATTTACTATTTACATTAATTTATTACTTCTTTTAGGTAGAACCATTTATTATTTATTCATACTTAATTATTCCTTCTGTTAATATTTATTATTTAATTATGAAAATGATTTTAAATATTTAATTTACAAGACTGATAATTTTATATTTTGAAAAACCTAATTTAACTATCTCAACCCAGTATCAATAATTATTTGAATTTAACTCAGACAATATTTTAATAGGGGACATCGTAACTTTTTTGACAGAACTTTTATTAGTGCGACCCTTGACTCTGAACTACTTTCCCAGGAATGTTGATGGAAATACAGCCTCCCTGAAGTCCGGTTATCGTTGGTGTAGTTGAACGTCTCCTGTGGTTCCAGATTCTGCCTGGTTGAATTTCTCCTAGTTTGAATTTCCCTGAAGTCTTCTAGTGCCTTCCCTGGTTTGGTTTTCGCTTATTTATTCCAGTAATTTCTCAAAGTCCATTTTGTGTTCCAGTTATCACCATTACATCCGTCCGGTAATTGTCGTAGACTACGTCATTTACTATGGTTTAGACGCACCTGCTATATTAACCAATTATAGCCTACTTCACTTAAATTGTTCGACTGTTTTTTCACTGTCTGTAATGATAACCGATATAACACTATCTCCGTTCATTTATTTAATTTGTATATAAGTTCGATGGATTTTTATAGAAACTGTTCGTTGAAATATTATATTTCATAATATTTTTATTAATTAAAATGTTCACTGCTAGATTAACACATTTCATACCGCTGACTTCATAGAACACTGCTTCTACTTGAAAAATACTTTAGTATCAACGATTTTTTCTAACACATATCTACTCCAAGAGAAAATTATCCACTAGTCCAGCACATCTCTACTCAGAGAAAAATTCCATCGTGAAGTCCCCATCGAGAAGTCTCCTCCTTCCGACGCTGTACTCTCCTTTTATCGACTGTTTTGCCGCCTCCGGGGTACCAACTATTTCCCTGCTTTTCTATCCCTTTTTCGCCATCTCGCCATGCAACTTGTATTTTTTTCTAAAGTTCTTGGGTTGGTACTACCCCCACTAACTTCCTAGTTTGACGTCTCATCTTGCTATCAGCTACTCCCTCTACTGGCATATTGTCCCATTGTTTTATTTATATTCCCTGTAGTTTCTCTGGAACTTGTTTTAAAGAATTGCGGTTTTCGTAGTCTTATTCCTGGTACTTTTTTCTTTCTTCTCCAACATGAGTGATGGTCGTACGACGTTTGGTTTGCTTACGGCGCGACTTCGCGTTTTCCGCGGTTTTTCCTCGCGGAAACTCTTCTGTTTTTGAGGGAAAATCTTTTTTCTTTTTTCTTATATGTTGGTTATGGTTTTATATTTTACTAGCCAAAATTTCAATTCTGTCCGATGATTTTTCTTTTGTTTTTGGGACTTGAAAATTTGCCTATTTTAACATTTACTTTTGGATTTGAAATTTTACTTGTTAATTGATACTTTAACTTGAGATTTACAATTTTATTTTATTATTACTTTCTTAACACTAGGTCATTTATTTTATTACCTTTTTCCTTTTATTTTTAGCAAACTATAGGTGTGAACCTTTTCACCTATTATTTTAATTAATTAACAATTTACAAAATGTTATCTTATAACACTTTTACTCCTTTTAATACTTGTTTGCTTTTTCATTTTTACTTTTTCATTTTCTCAGGTGCTTTTTCACCTTCAAACTTTAACAATTATCTCTAACTTCTAAAATACCAAAAATTTCTTAATTTGTTATTTAACATATTTTATTCAACTTCTCTTACTCTTTTCAAAAATATCTTTTTCATTTACTTTTGATCAAAATTTGAGGATTTTCTATAACTTTAACCCTTTCTAACTTTACCATTTTTTAATTTACAAAATTGTGATTTCCATGACCAATGTCTACACCTCCCGTGTTTCACATTTACCCATAAAATTCATAAATTTTATCATTTTATTTAACACCTTATTCTTATATAAAATAACTAATTTTTCATAAGTCTTTTAAACAACTTGAAACAAGCTCCAGGACAAAAGTCCATATCTGTTGACTCATCTGTTGACTCTGTTGGACTTGTCTTCTTTTAATCTATTTAAGTATAGGGTGCACCTCAACTTCTGCTATGAAATCTTGATTTTTGCATTTTATTGCAAAACTCAATTGTTCACACATTGCATAAGGCCCAACCGTTGCAATATATATATGTGTGTGTTCGCACTCTAGCGGCCGCATTTTAAGTCCGATTTGGTCAAAATTTGGTACACGTGTTGGTTGTCTATGTCGCTCGGACGAGTTCGTTAGAAAAAAAATCCAAGAACCGGAAGTACGTTTTTTGACCGGAAGTAACTATTTTTTTAGAATTTTACTACGAGAATGAAATTTTTTTAAAGGTTTTTCTAAAAATATAACTGTAGGACGTTATTCTGCACATTTAGTTTTTTACGCGACTTTATAGCTCGCTTGGTTCCCCCAAAATCGATCACAACGTAAAATACCATAAAAGTACCCGGTTAGAAGCCAATTGGTGCAAACTCGCGAGGCCACTATATAGGCGCAAACAAATTCTACTAATATATTGCGCACACACAGACAGCTATTCAACGCCCGTCGTGAGTAGAAAAATTTCCCAAATTGTTGGTTGAAACCCTAAAACATAGGCCTATTAACTTAATTTTGGAAATTTGCTCATCTAACGTCAGCGGTTCAGCTGCGTGGTCGAATTATTTTTACCTTTTAATCTTACTCCTGTTACATCGTATTACATTCATTTAAACATTTATTGCTATTCACCACCTTAGCTTTCGAGTCACAATTAATTGATCCTGTACTTTTATTTAAAAAAAAATTATATAGCACAAAGTGCGTGTAATAAAAATATGGATAAAGGAGGGGCAAGGCGTACGTATCACGCAGTTGTAAAACATTGTTTAAAATAAATACAGCAATAAAGAGTACATAAAATTTTAGTAAATCTTTGTTACCTCTATATATTTTGATTTAACTACCCTTAAAATAATTTCTCAAATATTAAAAATACTCGTATCTAAGTCGCTTTAGATTTAATTCCAAGCTGACACAATACTCCCATTTTTCATCAAGTTGAAATAACAAATAATTTGTACTTTATAGTATTATTTGGTTTGCGTTGTAAAAATCCAAAAGTCTAGCTTTAGATATAGGCCTATACTCTACTATAAAAAAAAATACTTGTCATTCATGGAAAACTCGGGCTATACTGCACATGCGTCAGGAACTATCCAAGATCCATACTGCGTCGCCGCTACACCCGTGAAACTATCAGAATATACAATAATCTCTTTGCATTTGCTTCACCTCGAATGCTGAAGAAAAGTTGGTTGGTGAGAGAAGCGAACAGGTTTTGTACCCCTCTAGTACGCTTATAAAATAAGACCAATCATATGATACTATTTTCCAAAAAAAGTTTTTAAATTATGAAATTGGTTTCTGCTGGAAATATTGTTATTGCGAGTTCTGCCGATTAAACATTTTTTAATATTTCCTGCCTGTTTATTAATTTGTTTAACTAACTTTGGAACGTTTTTTAGAGGACGTGGTATGCACCTCTGTAATAACTTTTATTCAACTTGCGATATATGTAATTGAATCCGAAGTCTCCTTAAAATAACAGTTTCGTTATGTGATACTTGATTTTACTTTTAAGGAACGTTCAAGTCCCCGAAGCAGTAACTAAACGCTTTTAATTAACTTTTTCAATGTTAAAAAAAATGTTTACTTTTTAATCCTTTTGTACGGAACTTAACTTGACGTATTTTTGTCTTGAAATCTTTAATTTTATGTTTTAAATCGTTTTAGGAACTGGAATTAATTCATTCATTTATTTACCTATTCATTCTTAACCCTTCCTGTAGGCATTTATCACGTCACCTAAGTATTTATACAAACAAAACTTTTAAAAACCTTTTGCTCCAGTCCATAAAACAGTGAAATATGTTTGTAATTTAATTTGAAAAATTGCCACCCTTAAAAGGATACAAGTAAATATTTATCTGCATTCTACGAACGCGCTCCTCACACAAGAGAGAGTTTAGATTTATAACTTGAAAACCCGGTTATCCAGTTCGAGAGACTGCAACGCCGAAGCTCGTAAACAGCACAGCAGTACAGACTGGATGTGTAACAAGTGTAGGCAGTTTATGAGTCAGCAAGAATAACTTGATCAGCCACTCTGGCTGCGGTTTGGCCAGTCCGGCGTCGCCGATAATCTCCCGACAGCACGTCACCTGTTATAAATAAATTGGCCTAAATAAGATTAAATGATAGAGTCAACGCACCTTGGGAGGTTAGCCTTGATTATTGGTTACAGACTAAATGCATTTGTATTTTCGTTTATAACACAGTTATTTATACAGGGTGTTACAAAAATGTGTGATGGGCTATACAGGACCTGATTCTACATGCAAAAATAAGTCGAAAATGTAGAATAACATTGTTTCGATTTCGGCTTAGTTTAGCCGTAATCCGCCATTTTGTTTTTTTACAAAAACTCACTGTAACTTTGGAAATAGATAAGATATCGACTTCAAATTTGCAATAAGCATTTTATATGTTACGATTAACAAGCGTACCAAACGCAAAGAATTTATTTTTATAATTTTCAAAATGGCGGCCGTTACAAATTTTTAACGTGAAATATCTTTAAAACCGTTAACTTTACAAAAAAATTACAAGAGACAAAATATTTTCCTTTTTTAACGACAGACAAAATGCCTTTTTTTGTAGTTTCAGTAGGTCAAAGGATAACCGAGTTATCGACAAAAAACATAATTTCTTGGTAATTGTCTACAACGAAAATTAGCCTAAAACCACATTTTTTTGAAATTGAACAATTTGTGTAGTTGTTTTTCTAGCGGCTATCAGGCTCTAGGCTATCAGATTCTACATGCAAAAATAAGTCGAAAATGTAGTATAACACTTTTTCGATTTCGGCTTAGTTTAGCCGCAATTCGCTTGTAAACAATTACCAAGAAATTATGTTTTTTGTCGATAACTCGGTTGTCCTTTGACCTACTGAAACTACAAAAAAAGCATTTTGTCTGTCGTTAAAAAAGGAAAATATTTTGTCTCTTGTAATTTTTTTGTAAAGTTAACGGTTTTAAAGATATTTTACGTTAAAAATTTGTAACGGCCGCCATTTTGAAAATTATAAAAATAAATTCTTTGCGTTTGGTACGCTTGTTAATCGTAACATATAAAATGCTTATTGCAAATTTGAAGTCTATATCTTATCTATTTCCAAAGTTACAGTGAGTTTTTGTAAAAAAACAAAATGGCGGATTACGGCTAAACTAAGCCGAAATCGAAAAAATGTTATACTACATTTTCGACTTATTTTTGCATGTAGAATCAGGTCCTGTATAGCCCATCACACATTTTTATAACACCCTGTATATGCATTTGCAAATATAGAAAATAATATAATTACTAGCAAACAACCAACACGAATGATACACAGCTGCTTAAAAACATCAAATTGAATTAAAATAACAAAGGTATAGCTAAAAAGCTGCTGTGCTTGGCTTCACGCTTGTGAAATCTTTTCCAAGATATCAGACAATTTTTAATACAAATAAACGGTACCAGAAACTGGCACATACGTTCTCGCAAACATATTAAAAATATTAAACAGATTCACTGTGACTTCATCATTGTATTAAAGTAGGAGAGTAACTAATACATATTATTATTATTACTTAGAGAGAAAACTATTCGATCGATTTCGAACAAATTTACACCAAACATGTCAATCAGGCCTGTATAGATGCACGAAAAAAGGTTTTGAAATCTAAACTCTCACAGATCACAAATAAACATTACTGTATTTGTTTACATTACAAACAAATCACTATCAGCTGACTATTTTTTTCTTTTTTTTAACGTCCTGCTGTTTTGCACTTTAAGGCTAATGAAGACGGAACCTACAGTTTTACGTGGAATCCGAACCACAGCCAATGATGTCTGTTAAGAAACCATTTAGAAAATTATTCGGTGTCAATGGGAATTGAACCAGGAACTTTTCCATTGATGGTTGCCATGACGATTGATAAAGCTTTCACGCCTTAACAACCACGGCCATCGTGGCTGCCGACAGACTATTTCTAAAGTAATATGAGAAATTACCCCTCTTCTACTTCTACAATTATGAAGTCACAGTGAATGTGTTTAATAGTGTAAATATATTTGTGAGAAAGTATGTGCCAGTTTCTGGTACCGTTTATTGCATTGTAAAATTTAAAAAATTACAGTTTCAATACTGCTTAATTGTACTGAATACGTACCACAATATGGATATAAAGTAGATCATATGTAACATGGATTTTATTGAACTTCCTTATGTTCATGTTGTTCCAAGAACACAATCTCTGGTTATAAAACGTACAATGGCTTGCGTTTATAAATACCAGTGTTGCACAACTAATAACAAAATAAACAAATATAAAAAAGTCTCAATTGGTTTAAACATAAAATCCCAAGAACAGGTTAAGTCTGACCACTTATATCGTTATTTTTAGTCACAAACCAGTGTTGTACGCGTCGTTTCCTGTTCAATAACTTCCTAATTGCTGGACTTATGTCATACGGGCATACAGAAACAGCTGATTGCGTGATTGTAGAAATAATTAGCACTGATGGTCGGTTTCCTCGAGCCTGAGGCGTCGCGACACAGGTAAGCTGTCAATCTGCTTTCACGCAAACTAGGAGATTCTTACATAAACACTCCCGTGAGCGTTGACGATATTATTATACAACTCTCTAAGATCTTTTAGTTTTACTGCTGTACGTTTTATTACGAGTACAGTGTTTTTAATAACCACGATCAAAGATTATATAAATTACTCGAAGAAGGATAACAAAATAATGAAGAATTGTGTTGATATGAAAAGATTTAGAACTACGTACAACCATAGATCATGAATAATAAATAGATCTTGCATCCACACGAGGGCTGTGTGCCGGAAAAAAGGTTGTCGCGAAAATAGTACATGATCGCGCCGCGAGGTAGCGCTAGTGTTTCAAACAGCTTCCTTCGTTTCCCCAATAGATAGCGCCAAAAAAGTCGAATTTCCAGTGGAACAAAATATTGCATTGGATCGGAGTTCTATTAGGTTATCCAAATACAATGGTACAACCGAATTCCTTTTTCTTGAACTCAGCAGCATAAATGCAACAACACTTGTTTGACGAAGCCCTCCACCACCCCTGTTGATCAAGTCCTGGACTTATTTCATCAGGCCTTCGTCTTATACTTAACTCTCTTAAACTTCTTATTCCCCTTTATTTTCTTGTCAGACACTCTCAGTGTCCTGTTGCCGTATTCTTCCAAACAAGTGTCCCCTCTTCCCATTACAGGAATCATCGGGCTTCCACCTCATCCGTCTCGTCCGTGTGCTATTCTCTTTCCTCTTTTCAATTCCTGCTTTCTCTTCCCTTTCCCACTGTCTTGCATACTTCTTTGAAAATTATAATTCACTCTTTATTCTCCACCATTGCCCTTCTCCCATATTCCACTCCAATCTCCTCACATTTCACCTCCAACTTATACTTACTGCATTCATATATTGCATGATATGCAGTGTCCACTTCGCTGCAGTCCTCACAGTCCGACTCTACTAATCTGAACTTATTTAGTTTTAATCTAAAGTTTCCATGGCCTGAGACTACTTGCGTGGTATAATGGTCCAATTGTATCCACTGGTTCTTCATTCTATCTTCTGCTCTTTCCCAGTAAAGCCTCGTCTCTTCTCCCTTTTCTTCATTTTCCTATCGATCTTGCCAAACCTCCATAATTTCTTTCCATCTACCCCTTTTCGCTTCCTCTCTCTTACACCCTCTTACTTTATCCTCGTGCAATTTCATTTTCATCCTAATTACCAGGTCTATTGGCATCACCCCTGCGATAACCGGCAGAGCCACCGTGGATATTGTTCTATACCCCAACAACAATTATTTTTCTTTTATATAAAAAAAATCAAATTTTTACGCAAAAACTCTGACCCTACATGTTTCGAAATCTTGATCACCCCTTCCGCCTTCCTACTCCAATCCATGTGTCTATTTCCTAATCAATCTTATTTTCTGTGAAAATTTCAGATTATGCAAATAATCTGTTTGCACCTTCACCGCGAGTCACCGCTGGGGTGTGTGAGCGAAACGAGCAGAGGGTAAAACTATAGTTATAAAAATAAAAAACCCTAAGAAATTTAAACAAAATCATTATTAATTGTAATTGCTAAACAAGTTTTAGGTACAAGGTCGCCATTCTCAGAGAAGGCTACAATTAATTGCGTGGATAGAAAGTTAACAATCGTTTGCATCTGATGAGAAAACTCAATGGTTTATTCTGGCCAACACAAAATAACAAATTACAAAATTAAAATTATGTGTTACAGGTATTTGTAACAAATATTTAAGTTTCTCACAAAACTCCGCTTTGAAGAAGAGCGTAGCCAAAAAAGAACTTCTACAAGTTAAACTCCTAAGTCAGAAGTTTCAAATAATTCCCATCTTATACAGACATTGCTCTATATTATTCAATTAAAAATATAAAATTTTGAAATTTTAGCTGTTAGCGAAGATGGCTATTTTATGGTTGAAACCTGATTGACAATTTAAAGTCGCCCATAGGCGTAGTTTGAACATTTTGACTGAAAGAAAAAATCAATGGTACGAAGACACTTTATAAAAACATTGAGTTATTCGCATATTCCGAGAAAACTTTGAAAATAAATGCTTAAACTTCTAGTTTTGTATATATATGTTATATACTTAGTTTCAGGTTTCTAAATTTATTGATGGTTTGAAGACAGCATTGAACAGCGCCATTTTAATATAAGATCTAGGTTATGGGAAGGGTCAAATACATTATTTTGTCCACACCATAATAATCGTGGACATTCTGCAGATCCTTTAAAAAAACAAATCTATGTAGAGTTAAAGAGTGTACAATAATTTATTCATTCAAAATTACTTGTTACTACAAAGCCTATTTGTAGGAGTAAAACTTAAAATAAGACACCTATTAACTTAATACTTCTTTTCCAAACCAAGAGATGCCAACAGGATCACCTCTCCTGATTAGACGTGTCCTGCAGTATGTTTTCATCCACAAAAATCACAAACAACGTCTTTCACGGGTTTCTCTTCTTTTTTTTTTTTTGTAAAAAATTACAATACAGGAAAAAAAAGAAAAATGAGAAGAAGACACCTTTCCACAACATCAGCTTGGTGGTTTCTAATTTTTAAAACTCTACTGTTTGAAAGAACATCAAATAAACCGTAAAACGTTCTTGGCGAAAGTGAAATATTTAAAAACATATTCTCCATTGACCACATACTTCGCTCCCACTCAGAACTTTACTTGAATGATTGAAAAGGTCCAAGCTATTTTCGGACTTCTATTTTTTGCATAGTTATATCTTCCAAAATTATAATTTTAGCTTGATATACTATTGTATTGCTTCAATTGGAACTTTGATCCCACTGCCAATTATTATCAGGACAACTACCCATCTCCCCCCCCCCCCCACCTACCTCGTAGACTTAAACTAGCGAGCTTCCAGAACTATTTAATTATTTATATAAAATTATTAACGAAAATCGATATACAATATTACTTTGAAATAATCCCAACATATACACTTGGTGTGAATCATATAATACTGAAATAATAAAATTGAAGAAAAATAAATAAGTTTGGCCATCACTCCGAGCAGTGTTCACTTTAATATAATTTGATAAAGAAATAATCAGAACAACATTTAAACATAACTATATATATATATATATATATATATATATATATATATATATATTCTAAAGATATAACAGACTCACAATAATCACTCCTCATCCTCCCATTATCATGAATATTTTTGTTTAAATTTAATTCAAATTTATAATTTCGAAATACTCATAGATATTTTAACAATGAACTAGGCTACGTACTTTTACAGTTTCTTTGTTCCTTTGCAGATATTTTGAAATACTGTTATGGGAAAAATCTGTGACACGTACTATGAATTAACTCGTTTTCTATTTATAACAAAATCGTGCGAATATGAATGTTTACAACTGGAATTTGAATAATCCTATAAACGTATTCTACAGTTTAATTATTTTCGAAACAAAAGTAATCGTCGTTCCCAAAAAGTACAAAAATAACAATGGTTGGAACGGCAGAATAACGTTATAACACAGTCTACAAAAACGGCTAGATAATACAACCGCATAAAAAAGAAGGAATTATTTTGGTTGAATACAAAATCTAACCCCAATAAATTTTTTTATTAAGCTCAAAACTATATGGAACTCCAATATATTTAAAAGGCTGTAATATGAATTAAACAGGTTCGTTATTTTAACAGAGGTAAATGTGGTACGGTTGATTTTACAAATGTGGACGTAATAAATCAAGAGGGTTGGTAACCAATTAAAATGATCGAAAACTGGAAACAATAAAGTTATAGTAACTGAAGAAACTTTTTTCAAAAATCTGAACAAACTCAGAATGCTTTTTACGGAGACCTACTTCATTACAGCATGAAGAAAGATAGAACTTTCCACCATTTTAAGAAAGATAGAACTTTTACTCTACTGAACATAAGAAACAAATACAAATATTAAATTAACAAGGATACAAATTCTACGAATTATATTGTATTTTATTTAATAAACTTAAGCAATTCCCACCAAATTACTTTAAGTAATAAAACTAGTCTTAAACTTATATTCACTGGGCTTCGCCTTCGGATCCACAAAATGCCACTTCGGGTTGAACCTGAGCACCCTGTTCTGTTGGTTATGCCCTTGCCACACTGTTATAACCTCTCCCTCGGTATACAGGGCCGCCCAGAGGCCGTAAGTGCCGTAGTCGAAAATACTATGATTACACAAACTCAACAAAACCAAATCCTGACCCGGATTGTCCGTGTCGCCTCCTGTGATGAACACGTCGTCCGATTCTAAATTGTCCACAGCCCATTTGTTGTCATCACTGGTTACCACGAACACAGGGTTTCCTAACTTGTCCATGCTGCTTCGGAAATAGTTAATCGCGAATTTGAAATACTCGACGCCCACTCCGGTCATATTGCTCCAAGGAAGATAAGCTAAATAGTCGGTTCTTCTGATATGCACTCCCACAAATGTGACTTTATCCACTCCGGTTCTGCTGAAATATTCGTGTTTGATTCCCCAAAGCGATCTCTGGGCTTCGTCTACCAACTTCTGTTTGTACGGCAACACTCGTTTGATCTCCTTTATGTTGGTTACCATAGGTTCTATCAGGATCACACAGTTCTGTAGGATTATGTTTCCGGTCACGTTTTTAAACTTCTCCTGCGCTTTATCGAGCGGTATGAACGTCCAAACGTTCGTGTTGTAATCTTGGTAGACCAGGTTTTTCACACGATCGCAATATTTCGGTACGTCTTCGATTATCGGTAAAGAAACGTTATCGAAAATCGGCAACAGAGCGTTGTTGGTGCCGTTCATCGAATAAGGCAGATGGTTCGGGAGAACCTTGGCGATGGAGTAGAGCGTGATATACTCCCAGAGACGGTTCGCCGTACGGCCGCCGGTGTTGACCAACACTATCGGTTTCGCCGGACACAAGGAAACGTCTTTGATAGGATCTGCGGCTGCACCAACTGCGACGCACAATACTAACCATATTGAGATCGATTTCATCGTGGTGGTACGTTAACCGCCAGACTATCTATGAATAAGAGAAATGGGTTTGATGGAAAGTTTGCCGAGACAAATTGTTTACTACAAACACGATCCATCAAAGTTATCCAGATAGACTTGGTTAAACAATATTATCTACACACACAGAAGAAAGGCAAGTAAATGACGTAGAATATTGTGGAAATGTGTCAGTCTATTGTTTAAAATTAATTAGTGCATTAAATAACAAAACCAATATTCTTTCTTCTTTGAAGATTTTTTAAACTACGCTATTTTCAGTCTCATATTTTGATTATTTTTGTACGCCAAAATAGCGATCTGCCAGTGCTAATCCAACAAAATATTATTCGAATTTTATTGACATTTAATACATAACTTAGCTTAGTGCAAAAACAGTGATCTATGACTTTGTATTGGATTTTGTATTACAATCAATATTTATTTAAATATATAAATTAATTGGTTTTTCACCATTAATTTAAAATCTAAAAGTGTTTTCAAAATCTGCTGAAACCTTTTTTCACAATTTATATAATTTGAACATGTAATAAAAATAACATGGAAACTTTACACTTACATTATTATATATAATCTAAACATGCCATATAAAATAGCATGTGGGCTATTTCTCATCGTAATTCCATTAACCGTTGATTTCATACTTTTAAATAATTTATATATCTAATATTTAGTTTATTTACGTTATGCTTAATCATACACCTTTAAAAAGCTCAATTTACAAACACAATTGTTTTGAACAAATAATAATAACGTGGAGGAGGTGTCGGCGTGTGACGCACGCAATGTTCTCTTCTGGAATTCCTCAGTTTTAAAGAATATATTTTACGAAAATTCCTTAAGGGAAATAAATAAAACTTAATGCAACATTTCGAGGCGAATAGTTTAGTCTTTTAGTTGTTTGTAAATCATTTCTCTTAATTCGTGTTACATAGTAGGATAGAAACAAAAAAAAAAGCATGATTTCTTTTACATTTATTTTACATATTATGGAAACATTATACGGTCACGTTTTAACTGTTTTTTTTAACTCATATTACTTAATACTTTCAGTTAATAATTAATATTATTATTTTTAACTACGATATGTATTGATTGTGCACAACTAAATTAAATTGTTTTATTTAAATTTTTATACGTGAATAATATTTAATAATGTGCAAAGAAGTTTTTATTGGAACGAAGTTCTTTAACGCGGGTTGCTGTATTAGTTAAAAAATAAAAAACGTATTGCGTAACGAAAAAAAGTGTTATTATTTGGTTCCTATGGCAATGACAAATATAAAATACGAGTAACGAAAAAGCGTTATTAAATTGGTTACTATGGCAATGAATGTAAATACCTTCAAGAAACAGGGACAGTGTTTTGGTTCATCAATTTAAATTAAGGGACGATCTTTCCGTCCAGCGTAGTTCAGATATTATCGAAAAGCGCTGAAATACATTTAATAAACATAAAATGTTGGTTCCTCAGTCTAGGCCTAACCTAAAATTATTGTGTGTATATTTAATTTATTTGTCCTGCCTTGACGGCAACATACATACAATAATTTTATTTTAGGCCTAGAAAGTAATTTTAAGTCTAGGCCTAACCTAAAATTATTGTATGTATGTTGCCGTTAAGACGGGTAAAATAAATTAAACATACACACAATAATTTTAGATTAGGCCTACACTGATGAACCAACATTTTATGTTTATTGAATGTATTTACAATGAATGGACGTTTAACTGTGTTTACCATCTTAGCTTCTATGGTATAATTAATTCTACACCTTTATTGTAATAGCATTAAACGTATGGAAACAGTAAATATTTGTATAAAAACAAACTAATAATAAATGACAATTGAAGCATTAAAATTATGTATGTATGTTGCTGTTAAATCTGGTAAAAGAATTGAAGAAAAGGCGTCATGAACTTCGTTCCTGACATGGGTCCCACGAATGCACACATTAAATTGTTTACATTAAATAAACAAAAATACAGAATAACATTGTTGATAAAATATTTTTTTTAAACAAACAACAAATTACAATGTTGAGTATTGTTTTACATCGACATCACACAGTACATTGAACATTGCATATAATCAACTTTAGAAATTTGATGATGTTCTAATCGTAACATTGAGTGCATGCGCCGTGATTAGCATTTGTTTTAACACTTTACGTCTAATCAAAAATTATCAGAAATATTTTGAGGGCGTTGTAACAATCGTCAGCTGGGTAGTATGTCTTCGAATGGCTATATAATAATTTACTTCGTCGAATCCGTTTAGCCAACTTTTACACGAGGGACTCTCATATAAAGGAAGTTTCAATTTATCTGTCAATAAATATTCGATTATCTGTCGATCCGTAGCGACTATATTATCGACTACAAGTCGCGTAGGTGGCAAAGAAGGAATGTCATGAGGACAATACGATCAAGGACGCGAGGACAAAGAATTAGGTGTTGTTAAATTTACATACAAATAGTTGAAACGTGATGATGTCGTTAAGACAATTCAGAGGTGCAGGACACGCAGGTCCGAGGGTCTAGAATGTTATGAAGGATTTTCAGGAAGAGTTCGACACATTCGGTGGAATCACGAATTTAGTAATGTGTCTTAGTGAATGGACTGTTAATAATTCGATTACAAATATCGAATCTGCTGAGTACAAAGACTGGGCTGCTTCGATGATATCATACATGGAACGTACATAACCTATTAGAGTTTCAAAAAAGGACTGCGAGCAGTAAGTTGAAAAATAATGTAACATAGCTTGTAAAATAATATTTGATTACTTCGATAGAATAAACTTAGAACACGAAATCTCACAACTAATACGTTTATTAACTCAAACGCGTTTCAACGACAAAGTAATTAATTGAGTTATAGTTTGACTATTGTAACTCGTGCATCACTGAAGATGGCGACTTTGTCGTTGAAACGCGTTTGAGTTAATAAACGAATTAGTTTTGAGATTTAGTGTTCTAAGTTTATTATATCAAGTATATATTCTCACAAGTCAAGCTCAATATTTATTTATAAATATTTGATTAGGTAACATTTTTTAAATTTTTTTTATTAGTTTTTAGAGTGGAACCACTGATGGGCTGCATGTAAGAAAATTTAAAATAAGCGTCAAAATATTTCAACGAATTTTTAATTTGTAGAATCACTTCTATAACTGCTGAGAAATCAATTATTAAAAATAGTACTCTTTATAATTTTAATCGTTTTTATAAAGCCTAACCTAAATTAACTTAACATAATCAAACGTAGGTTTTCTACCTAACCGTTTAATTTAGCGTTGCACAACCTAACCTATCAGAACCTAACCTAACCTAACCTAACCTAATCTAACCTAACCGAACCTAACATGACCTTACCTAACCTGTTTTCATGCGTTCCACAACCTAACCAAACCTAATTTATCTTAATTGATTTTTGCAAGTTATTTTAACGAAGAGTGAGGTATTGTTAGTAACCAGAGCGCAAAACTACTCGAACATTGTAGACAATTCACCACAATTCAGATGTGTTGCCAAGTTAACTGTAAGGGCTAAAGAGGAGGGGTTGACTCACTTGTCAACATGGTATGGCAACCAGCAAAGTTCGTTTAACCACTTTCCTAATTCAAATTTAGTAATCAGTGTAGGATATCTGATATATAAGGGAGTAAGATAAATAATTCAGTCAACTGAATAAAGACAAACTAGTAGGATGCATGCGGACCATCAAATTATATTTATTATAACTCTTTTAGTAAAATCAGTGACTTTAGTATTTTGTTAATGTGTATTGTGTTTATGTGTTTGTGTTTTTAATGTGCGAAGTTTGTATTCACGACGAGAGCAAAGCCTGATGATGTCTCTGTGTAGGTGAAACGGCCGTAGCTAATAACATTCAAATAGGATTATTTAAACAGACCTAAAACGTAAATACAATAAATATATTTAGAATAATAATCCAGAGGCTTAAAATAAAATAAATAATAAAAAAATTAAAATTGGGTCTGCGTCGGACCAGACGGTGGAAGTTATACTTCTTTGGCCATTCGTATATTCGTATACTTTCCTATAATTTTTAAAGAAAAAATGTCCCAGCCGGGGGGATCGAACCAGGGATTCTAGCGTGGAAGTCGATTGCGTTAACCACTCACCCACCGAGATTCTTGAGGTATCTCTTGTAGAGAAAAGATATAAACAGGCACTTTCCGGATTTTACTCCTAACGCGTGACGCGGTTTCTCGACCAACACCCCATCCCGATTACAACGGGCGCAAAGAAGTATAACTTCAAAAACTATACACTCATTGCTAGTGTATTGTACTTCAAACTAAAAGGTCTGTCCTAAAGATAGTGGGTAAAATACTAAAATTTACATATAATTTAAAAGAAAGTTTGACGTATAAAACAGTTTCAAAAATGATGTTTGTCTATTTAAAGTATTTGCCCATATTAACATAGATCAGCTGATTTAAGATGTTCAACGTTTGTGTCGTTTATACATCGATTAAAGAGGCAACCATCGACAAATTCAAAAATATAACATTTTAATTAGTCAAAATTCGTATCACGGGAACAAATATAGTAAGTTCATGTGTTACATTCGACTTAAATTTCTTTAGCTCAGCGAATATTAACTAGAGAAAATTAAATTATTTTGATTTAAAAAACCTTTTTTCTGAAATGGCTGCCGTTAACCAATACAGACTAATCTAGAACAGATGTTTCGTGCTGAATGAAGATATTCCATGGGCAGTGATGACAATCATAGCGTCGAACTTTAGATAGGCCAGATTAGAAAAACATTATCGCCCGGGCAGCGCGTCATGATTATAGGCTACGGTCAAATTGCCGTCAGTCGTGACCGCCTGCGTGAGAACCCCGACTGTCCAAAGTGAATGAACCACTGACTTTATTACTTTTTCACCGCAAATTAATAGTTTGGTGAAGATACAAAGCTTTGTTGTGTAATGGAAGGAAAAGTAGTTTTGTTACAAGCTGGAGTGTAGTTTTGTTTCAGGTTTCAAATAAATATAATTATTTTAATTAAAGGGTTGTAACGTCAATAATAGTTTGTTACCAAACAGCAGAGCTGGGTTCATCCTTGCAAGAGTATCAGTGATTTGTTGAAGAATTGAAAACTGGGAATTGACAGGCTTGGAATGTTTATTTTGGTTATAAGATTCTTCTGTCTAATTCTATATTATGGTCTTAATTTGTCTACCTAGGTAATAGTGGAAAACAATTTGTAACCTTTGGGGTAAAGGTGATGACCGTCTTTTGATTTTGGTTTTACACAGACTTTTAATAACTCGTGAAGTACTTAAATCAGTTTAGGCACTTGCTAATAACTTAAATTACACTATTTTACATCACAAGAATCTAGGGAGCATATTAAACTCAAAGATGGGGACGGGACGTGTTGAAGTAATTTCAAATAAAAATACTTAAAATGTTGACTTACTCTTTCAAGTTTATTGAAGCCTTCCTGGCAATAAATTGCTGATTATATATACAGAGTGTTCAGAAAAAGGGTTCCAAGAGTTCAGAACGTGATTACCCACATCAAAATAAGATGAAAAGTTCCAATAAACATAGGTCCAAAAATGATCCGTTTTCTGTCTAGCCGCCATTTTGTTTTTTTTTACAAAATAAGTCATAATCTAGAGAAATGTTTGACTGATTGAGTTTAAATTTGTCATGAGGTTTAACCTATAACAATGATCTATCTCTAGAAAAATAAGTGATTATATTGAATCATGCGTTTCAAAATGGCGGCTGTTTGAAAATTTCAAACCTAAATTACTCAAAAACCGTACGTTTTAACAAAACTTGTCAGACACGGATAATAGTTACATTTTGTGTAACAATTGGTTGGTTCAACCCGGCATCCTATACCAACAAGCTAATCACACAAATATTGTATGTACGTTTGCTGTTATTATCTTTCACTAAGCTTTTATCCTTCATACGATTGTTTTGACAGTGAGACCATCCGATAGGGAATCAAAAGTGCTACAAAGAAGGTGTCTTGACATTTTTTTGTTCATTTTTTGAGTAGTTTAGGATTGAAATTTTACAACAGCCTCCATTTTGAAACGAATTATTGGATATATTCACTTATTTTTCTTAAGATAAAACATTGTTAGGTTAAACTTCATGCCAAGTTTGAACTCAATCAATCAAACAGTTCTCTAGATATGAATTATTTTGTAAAACAAAAATACTGGAGGCTAGACAGAAAACGGAGAAGTTTTGAACCTATAATTATTTAAACTTTTCACCTTATTTTGATGTGGGAATCACGCCGTGAATTCTTGGAACCTTTTTTCTGAACACCTTAATTTTTAAATAATATGAAAACTACTGTAAATATATTTATTTACTCAGAGCGCTTTTATTTTCAATAAAAATGGGCCTGTAGAAAACGTAAAAATTAGTGTTTAGTGCTGCCATTAGAAATGGATTCAGAGATGACCAAATAGTAAATGATATTACAAAAACGTTTGTTTTCATAGCACTTGATTCTATATTCCAGTCGGTCAACAGTGCCATGACATTCTTTTAGATATCTGATCTCTTCCATTCCCTAACATTCTGCACTTCAATTTTTGAAATATTGTGGGAAAATGCCAAAGTTGAAAACTAGCCATTAGCCATGTTTCATAAAATTTTAAGTTGTGAAAATAAAAACATTCAGTGACATTGTATTAAAATGTTAAAACCAAAATAGTGTACGTTTATCACCGCCATCTTTAAACTTTTAAATTTTTTTATTGAAAACTTCTTTAGGCGCAAGAAGAGTACTTTTTGAACAAGGTAAAATAGCCTATACGAACTCGCGATATTCGAAACTCTTGGCGTTTTTGTCTTTGATTTCTTATTCATTGGTTTACACACGTACTAATATAAACCAGACATTTAATTTAACTGCTGATCGTAAAAGAAGAAGAAATCGATTAAATAAAACAGGCTGTGGTTAGTTCAAAGGCTATTCAGTAACTGTGGGTGTAGTCACGTCGCGCTACCGATGAAATGGACATTGTGCTTCAATATTTTGTAAGTTGTGTTAAATTAGAGTACTTGGTGATACCTCCAAAATTGACATAGTGCTTCCTCATATTTTTTTAATGTCAAAATTTCCTAACTTGGTTGCTTGGTAATTCATTTAACTGCATTGAACAAGTGTGTTGGTTCAGTATAGGCCTAAAATAAAATTATGTTGTTAAACATTTAATAAAATTGCCTGTTTAACTGTAATATTATTTTAACAACAGACATTAAAATATAATAAAGTAAGCCTTTCTCGAACCTGCGTTGGTTCAGTATAGGTCGAACCTAGAATTGTTTGTTTTTAAAAATTATTATTTGACCATAGACAAATCATGTTTATGTTATTTTTTAACATACATATAATAACAATTTTTATCGGAATTGAAAAGGAAAAGTAACTTTACGGCAATTTAATTTAATTGTCGACGTTAGAAGGAAAAACGATTTGTATAATAGCTCTCAAAATATGGCTTTTGTTTGTTTAAGCCGACATGCAAATTGTTAGGAAACGTTTTATATTTAAAATAGTTCTACCTTTTGAAATAGTTTAAATCAGTATTAGCATTTAATTCAACTCCTGGTAAGAATTTAAGCCTTGCTTTTTACAATGGTATTCGTGGCAATCCTCCAAGAAATGGTTTTAATATTCACCTCGTGAGTTTTGCTTCGACGTAAACACTATCAATGCATTCCTTACGCAGACAAAACTCCAGAATCTGCGGAATGCTTTCATAAAAGTACGTAAGTAAAACCAGATAGCAATATTCTGCAACCCAATACGCACTTACTGATACTGAGGGCACTCGGATCACGTGATAGCAAATCAATAGTATGTTAAAACTTTTAATGCATGCATGACGTCACTGTGGGGTAACCTTGAGTTGCATAACAACGGAATTTATCCAGGAATGGGTTTACTGTTTGTAATTAAATATTTCTAAATTAGTTATTATTTACGTTCTCTACTGCTTCAAAAGAACAGTGTTTAACTGCTGGAAACCGCTTTGCATGCTGTATTAAAAAGCAGTTAGGATCAAACTGCCTGAAAATGGCGCTGACTCCGTTTTTCACACACTTTTTTACGGCCTCCAGTAGTATTTTTTATTTACTTGTCACATTTTAGTTTTTTTTCATCGTTAATGAAACTTGTGTAACAGAACTTCATGGTGAATTAATTATAATTGAATCAGGAAAATTTTCCATTTTATTGGTGGGAATGTTAATTACTTTTTCGAGCCTAAATAAAATATAAATTTTATTGATATTTTAAAATTTTTTTTTGTTTTTTTGTAAAGTTGTTTATTTATGAGCCAAAGAATGATTTACGCTATTATTAACGAGTACTTCAAGCTATTCTTAGAAACGTTAAAGGCAGTAGGGCCTACTTTTGTCAAGTATTGTTTCTAACTTCCTTATGAGGATGTAGCTTTTATTTACCGTTTAGATTTATTCATCTGTGTGGAATGAGAATTTAAATTTGCACAATATTTTATCATCGTTGATTTTAGATAATTTGTTTTTTTTTTTTTTTTGTAGGGGGTAATATCTGGAACTAATGAACCGATTGAAAATAGTTGATTGAATAGTTTTACTAATAAAAAGCTACACTACCCCTGAGTAACATAGGCTAGAATGGATTTAGATTTAAGGTTTTGAAACAACCCCTAAAACAATAAACAGTAATTTAATTGCTATAATTTTCTTAAAGCTAGAAAGCTGAAATTATGTACATTTATTTCTTACAACACACATAGAAAAAATATCATAGATTTACATTTTATCGTGAGCCTTTTAGGGGTATAAATGTAGTAATAATTCCTATAAAAAAATATAGATTGTTATACTTTCCTAGCTAAAAAATAAACCATTAAAAATTAAGGAATTTAAAAATAAGAATCCTAAATATGTTACATCCTAATTAAAAATAAATAAGACATATTAGAATTTAATAGTAAGCCTATTTAATTATATACAATAACCTGTTTGCATATGCTTTAACAAGAGCAGGGGCTGAGTCCTCTAGTATTATATAATTTTATTGTATTTAACGAGTATTTTTTACTTTTGTGATCCAATATGAATTGATTTTAATCAATAATCAATTTACAACAACATATTTGGTTGTGTATTTAAAACCTGACATCCATCAGTATGTTATATATTTCACTTTAACCATTTGACCTTTTAATACAACAATAATTGAATTTGTTTACTATAATTATAAAATAAAACGATAGTAATAATTTATTTGAATGAAAATGTGCAACCCGAAAAATATATTTTTTTATAAATGAAAGTATTTTTATGTTTAATTAATGATAGAAACTTATATTTAGTGGTTTGAATAAATTCAGGGGTACTGTTTTAAAATATAGGCTGTTACAATATCTACATAATTTATACGTTTTACCATATTAGAAACATAAAGACTGGAACAAAATTGTAATTTTACTAAAAGGACTTACATTGTATCTACACATAAAAAAAATTGATATACAATATCACTTTACTGAGATTTGTATTTTAAATCGTAGCCAAGGCCAGCCAAATTTTGTGGACAGATGATTCCGAGATTGACATTTTCCAAACTAGAGGAGACACGATCAACCAAAGTTTCATCTCAGAATCGTGCACAATTAGGTGTTTTTGTCATTTTTTGTCGAGATTGGTTCAGCCGTTTTATAGAAGTGAGGACTAACCCAACACCATTCTCCTTGAGGAGTCAGGTAACTAATTTATTCAAAAATCTACAAACAGTACCTATATTTTGGGTATTTTTTTCTATTTAATAACATTTGCAGGTTAAGTTCTTTGATAGGTTTGCCAACCGCTTTTGTATTCAAGCAATATGAAACCTATGGAAAATGACTCTCTCTCAAACACATGAGTTGCAAAACTAGGAAGTCGCCTATAGAGATCTCATTAATATCTGAGAGTTGAATCTTGATGCATTCATACACAAGACTACATACAAGGCCTTTCCCATGCTCCTTGCAGCAGCGCACTCTATGAGTCATCAGTGTAACTACCTTGAACATATCACATACATCGAGTGAATGGTAGACAAGGCTAGATGAACAACTGAATAAGATATATTTATGTTAAATTTGTTAGCTAAGTTAAAATGTAGGCTTACATAGTTTCCTTTAACCCTAAAAATATGATTCGCTCATACAGTATTTTTAAAGTAGGCCTACTTATTACATCATAACTTTTCATAACTGAGTTATTACTATGTTAATGAACTCGAATATAGCCTATTATTTATAGCTACGAACTATTAAAAAGTAACCGTAGAAATAAAGACGATTTAGGCAGTAATAATAATAAAATGGAGAAAGAAAATATTTAGTCCAGTACATTAAATAAAGAAATAACTAATTAAATATTACAATGTATTTATTTGAAATAGCCATTTTGAAGTTAGGCAAAATTAATCTTTAACCCTACAAGCGACAGACAACACTATAGTGTCGACTCAGTGAGCAGAGATTTCACTTTTGTAAAGTCTGGTTGTATCGAATATTTCACCCACTAAAAATCATCCAATATCAATAAAACAACAAATATTAGAAAGGAAATATTTCAAACTTTAATTTTTGTATTTACAAATGTTTTGTGAAACATATATTTACATATGTTCTCATTGTTTTAAAATTTTAGTTTTCTAAAAAGATAATGCAGCGCGAAAAAACACAAAGAAATGACTCAACTTTGTAATTTCCCTAAGGCACAAAATCGCTCGACAGAATTGTTTTGAAAATAATATAAAGCTAACTTAAGATTCGTCAGCCTTTTCAAATAAACTTTCTAAAACAGCCTTCCAATCAGTTGTCACTCTTATAGTTCCAAAAATATAAAGCTTTCTATAAACCCTTGCAATCAGGCAGTTTTCAACCAATGAGAAAGCCCATTTTGCAATCTATATATCTCTTACAATTCGATATATTTGTATAGATATGTTTATAACATATCCATTTGCAGACGAAACTTTAATCTTTCGTTTCGTGTAAAGCAAACCACATTTAGTGTAACGGTTTTATTCGTACAGTCCTGGGAAATACAGACTTTTGTCGAAATCATAACGCTCTGTTCTCACACTTTGAAAGCAGCCGTTACAACGGTCGGTCACACAGAAGACACTATGTTGTATAGACTACGTGCGCGAGGGGTTTCATTTGTTTGATCTCATTTTGTGATTCAAGTAAAGCTAAATCAAATGCTTTTAAGAAATAATAATTTACAAGTATACAGTTCAATTATTTGATTTATTTTCTACACTTTGTTATAATAATATTTCATTTTTGGCAAAGCATATATTCCTAAATTACTATTCAAACTAGGCCTAGTTTTGTTGGCAGTCTTGTAGTAGGAACATACAAACTGGTGTTTTCAAAATAAGAATTTGAAATTGATACATATTTGTATTCAGTTCTATTAAGAACTAAATTACAAAACTTTTGTATATTTAAAAAAAAATACAAAAAATGTTTACTACTTTTTATGTAGCGCTAAATTTGAACTTCTTTCTTTCGTTATTGAAAATTTTCGGTTTCTTGAGCTAATAACTTTTAATACATTTTTTATTGGCATATATGAATTCTTAGAACCTTTCTCTACAAAAGAGCTATGGAACACTTTTGAATTGGGACATGTTTGGCGAATTTAAAAAAAATGCTTGCAAACGCCAAAAAATCCATTTTAATTAAGACTGCCGTTTCTAGGGTTGAAATCTCTTATTATACAAATTGGGGGTTTTATAATCTAATGGGGGATGTTATAATCTAAATTGGCCGGATATATAAACCCACATTGGATGCCTGCACGGATCGGGAACACATGGGGTCCATTGCATTCCCAAAACTATTACATTTCTAAAAGAAGTAATTTTTTCGAAAATATATTATTAAAAAGACAGTATTGACGACTTATTCTTATGAATAACTTAGATCGGATTCCACATGGAAGTGCAAGACTGTTTATACTTGGTTAAAGCTGCGTTTCTGAATCAAAATGTATTTCATTTGCATGATATAGTTCCATGAAAGAGCAACCCGGGCCGCAAATTGAACGTAGCCGTTTATTTTCATTAATTAATGATCTAATGGAAACGATTACATATTTTTAACTCTGCTGACGATGTGACTGACAGATATTAATGATCAAAATAATAATAACGAGGAAGTAATTCCATACAAAGTATTTTGTTAATCACGGCGAAACATTAAACCGCCTCAAGTATCCAAGTAACGGGTTAGCCGGTGCTTACAGTCCATAAATTAAATCTGTATTTCCTTTTACCGATAACCGTTGGATAAAGAACGTCGATAAATTTATAATAAAAAGCACTAACGTCACTCCCCGAACCAATTGCACATGTCTGGTTGCATAACTGGTTATCTGGGATTTAAAGAATCCGATACGGCTAAAACCGTCTCAAGGAACGGGTTTCGCAAATGTCAGGGAAATATTTTTATATATATTACTTTCACTCTGTGAAATCCGTTTCAATTCTGGATTTACTCTTTTGACCTAGAGCGGAGCACAATGAGATATCGTGCGCAGAATCAATGGCTGCGGTGCTAATTAAATGCGGACCGTTTCAATGATACTGCTTTCAATTACTGTGAAGGATAACACAATCTACCGTGGACAGAGACAACATCCTGTTTACATAGAGCAGATGGCAGTGCATCGTTGTTATAGCTACTTTGGAAGGTATTTGCTGTGTTTTTCAAGCTATTAAACAATAAAAAGCATTATATTTAGTCGCGGTCAAATATATTACCCCCTGTGGAAGACACTCCGAGATAGGAAGGCCACTACATTTCCAAAACAGTTAAAAAAAATAAACGCATTCCTTCGAAATTAGAATATTATTGTTAATACTCGCTGCAGTGATCTTAAAACAAAATTATTAGGGTGCGTTTGTTTCAGTACAGCACTCACTCGTCACTATTAGATGCTGTCACTTGAACAAACCGCTACTAACCTGACTAAAAACATCAGTACCCGGTACATCTCTTTTTAACACTGCTAAGGATGCACATGTGAGCTTGACACTGAACACTATGAGAAGCGACCGACGCACAGTGAATTGCATGCCAACCCCCG
Source organism: Philaenus spumarius (assembly GCA_018207615.1). Lineage (NCBI taxonomy): Eukaryota > Metazoa > Arthropoda > Insecta > Hemiptera > Aphrophoridae > Philaenus > Philaenus spumarius. Next base: position 374,361 of record JAGFPH010000378.1, read on the forward strand.
TATTGTAAGTATTTTCAATACACAATGCCAGCTTCGCACGGCAACCCGCATATTGGGAGTATTTTCAATACACAATGCGTTGCGCGCTTCGCACGCCAA
>JAGFPH010000378.1:378184-395727 GCA_018207615.1 Philaenus spumarius
TAACACAGCGAACTTCCAACCATCTTGGCTGAGCTGATAGATATAACTGCATTGCCAAATTAGCACATTTTTTCGCAAAATAAGAAGTGCTACGAAGTTTATATTAATAAAAACAAAAAAACGTACTCTGTCTGGAGAATTTAAGTTGGTTTATTTTGAGGTTTAAAAAAATAAACGGTATATTAAATTTAACCCGTTAACTTGTACATGAGAGTAAGAAACACAATTCAATATCATTCAATTTGACAACTTTGTAAACGTACGTGTTCCTTCTTTTGTTATATTTTATCAAATGTTTTATTGATTTCAATGCTGATTTTTTTACTAATCCACATTAGTTACGATACAGCTACATTTTTTCACGTTAATTATCTATCTATTTATGTCTTAAATTTTGTTTACGATTGTTATTGTTTATGTTTTTGGTGTCAGTGAAGAGTTTCGTTTATTTTCTTTAGTACAAATTTAGAGAAAATGGTTTAACTTACACCAGCATTCTGAATGTTTTCTTTTGTAATTTCTGCAATATTAGTCTGCCGCGAAAATGGTTTGTGTTTTTAGACTCAGATTAATGTTTACTTTCAGAATATGAAAAAAATTCCACTTTTTATGGACACGTTGCTGTACATAATTACCATTTATTCTTTTTAAAAACTAAATATTCTATTGTGACATTTATAGAAACAGCAGGCAGAGTTTAAAGGCCATTAGATTTTTCTTTATTTGTTGTTGTTTAAAAAAAATCATAACAGATGTTGTTGTTACTGCACGTTAAATATCGTTTTTGGGCTTCAGAAAAATTCTAAATAAAAAAGAGTTAAAAAATTTCAAAATTGTAATTTAACCTTTCTAATTTGCAGGATAAATGTTTTAAAATAATACTAAGTCATAGTTTCAACTTGTAACATACGGTAACTAGTAGCATGGGACGTTTCCGACACCCCAAATTAAAAATGACTTTTACATTTGTTTAATGATTTTAAAACTTTTCAAGGCTACTAAACAATTAAGATTATGTATTAAAAGTATTTTTGTTTAAACAATTTGTATTTATGAAAATAAACTGAAAAAGTTTGGATTTTTTCGCTAAAAATTTAACAATTAATAAGAAAATCTTTCCAAAACAAAAATGTGTTTTGGCTTAGATTTTCTGTTCCCTTACTCTTTATAGTATATACTACCTAGAGACGATATCTGTTATTGATTTTTTTATTTATTGATTACACAACTGGTCGCGCAAGGAGTACAAAGCACCCCAGACGTGACAGTTTGACGTGACTGTGCGGATCGAAAACTTACAAATAAAAGGTACCAGAAACTGGCACATACTTTCTCACAAACATATTTAAATTATTAAACAGATTCACTGTGACTTCATAATTGTAGGGTGGGGTAGGAGACGTGATATTAAAGTGGTAGATTAACTAATAAATATTATTATTAGCTAGAGAGAAAATTATTTGATGGATTTCAAACGAATTTGCACAAAACACGAATATTAGGCCCGTATAGATGCACGAAAAAGGTTTTGAAAAACAACCCATTTTTTGGCCAAAAAAACCCCAAAAATCAGTTAGTATTATTATTATTAGCTAAACAAGAATTTTTAGAAAGATACGGTTCTCTGCATATGGTAGGGTACATTAAGTGCTACGAATAAGCCAAATTTGATCAAAATCGATAGATCCGTTTTTTTATAAAAAAATAAAAACTTATTTTTGGGGGGTTTTTGGCCAAAAAGGGTTGTTTTTCAAAATTTTTCAAAACCATTTTTCTTGCATCTATATAGGCCTAATTGACATGTTTGGTGCACATTTTTTCGAAATCGATCGAATAGTTTTCGCTCTAGCTTTATATACATACAGACATAGAGACATACATATACATACAGACAGACATTTTGTAAAACCCCTTTTTTGGACTCAGGGGGTCGCAAAACGAATATTTCCACAAAAGTATCAACATCGATATTATTTGCGATCACTATACTTTTTCTATACTATAGTATAGTGAGAAAGTAAAACTAACAACAACCGGGTTTTCAGTAGGCTTTTACTCTCATTTGAATTACGAAAATGATGGGCAGGTGAGCCAACCATAGAAAAAATGGCCTGCCAGGGGTGTTTTGTACACCCAGCGCGACCACTTAAAGGTTACCCGTCAATGAGATAATAGTATTTTTGAAAAACACATATACAGACAAACAACTTTTAAACTAAGCATGATAGCACACGTGTTATATTATATTATTTGCTAGTTTTAACCTGCTGAATAACATGGTGAAGTTTGATCTAATGATTGCGCAAGACACTGTATAGTAAAAGAAATCAGTGGCAGTAGCCTACCGACCATTTCTGAGTGAAAACTATGCAGGAGCTCTCATCAAGTCTTTGACCTTCCTCTCGACAGTTTTGAATAAAGTGTTTATTTAAAATGTCAAAATGGCGGTTTTTCCCTACTCGATTTGTATTATAGCCTAAACAAACATATTCGCTTTGTCGGTAGAAGTACGTGTCGCGGTTTAGCCCGAATCGTGTCATTAACCAAGTGTCCAAGCATTTTAGGAAGCCTCGCCGTCAAGTTAATTGAGAGTAGATGCGGATTCATTCAAGACGCCCGGAATCGTGACTCCGCGTGGGAACGTGAGGTTAACAGACGGACAGATTCTTACAGCTTTGTAATTCAAAGTGTTTTGAGGGTAAACTCGTTTTAATGTTGGAACGGAATAATTGACAAAGTTCACGTTAAGAGAACACGATTTGGGTGTATAATTTATCTTTATATATTAACTAGGGGAGACCCCCCCCCCCCCAATGGAACCGTTTAAAAACATATGTTATGTTTTAGTTATAATAAAGGTGTATGATTAATAATAACGTCAAAACTAAGATGGTAAATAACGTTAAATGTTCAAATCAAATTATTGTTATATTGTAAAACAGCAGTTATAATAATGGTTAAAACAACCAGCAAGGCTCAGGTCTACAGTTTAAAACCCTAACCTAAAAGCTAGAAATACAAAAATAATTGCTTCAAATTTTGAAATCAGCTGTTAATGGAAATATTGGAGAAATCAGCTGTTTTATCTGTTATTTTATTCAATCGGTTGCTATGGTATAAATGTAAATACATGTGTTGGTTTATCATTCTAGGCCTAACCTAAGAATTTTTTCCGACTAAACCATATTGAAATAAAAAAAGGGTTTTATCGAAAAAAATTACAGCCTATGTTACTCAGGGATAGTGTAGCTTTTTATTAGTCTGAAACTATTTTTTCAATCGGATCAGAAGTGCCAGTAATTACCCCCTAGATAAAAACAAACAAACAAAAATACAAACTTTACCTATTTATAATATTAGTATAGATTATTTAGATGACTTGACTCATTTGAACTAAAACTTATAAAATTTCCGCAGGTTAAAAAATAAGTCTATTGAGGCTTAAAAACATTCACTGCTGCACTCGTTGTTTGTCTTTTATAAAGGTGTTAAGTTAAGTTTGGTATAGTTATAGTGCCTGCCGAGACTTCTATTCTAATAATCAAATCTGATAAAGTTATTTGTGTTTTAAGGGAGGAAAGCATAACTTTGTCGCCCTGAAAGAAAATGTTACCTTATAGGCGGGCGAAAAAGTGAAATAATGCTTTTTATATGGGCACTTTTCTGCCCGACGGATGATACGTGGTTCTTTCTACCAAATTATTGAAGCAGAAAACTCCTCTTAAAAAAGTAGAATATAAAACAAGAATTAAAGAACAAGCAACAACACCAAAAGTTGAACATGCGACTTTACATAGCGTACTTTCAGCCATCTTGCTGAGCCGATAGATGTAACAGTGTTGCCAGATTTTTCGGAAAATAAGAAGTGCTAACAACTTGTATATGTTTATAAACTTAAAACATACTGCTGAGCGTTTAAGTTACTTTTGTTAAGGTTTTTGGGTGTTGCAATTTTGTTACACAGAATCGCTTAAAAATGGCTTAATGTTCAGTTTGGCAACGCTGTCAATATTCGTGTTCCTTCTTATGTTATATTTCATCAAATCTCGTTTTATTGGTTTCAGCGCTCGATTGTTATTATTCCATGTCATGGGAGCCCATATGATATTTTCTGGGGGGGGGGGGGGGGGGGGCTAAACCTGGGTATGGTGCTAAGGACGCACATGTGAGCTTGACACTGAACACTATGAGAAGCGGCCGACGCACAGTGAATTGCACGCCAACCCCCGTATTTTGAGTATTTTCAATATACAATACATTGCATGTATCGCACGCCAATTTTAAGCCTATTTGCTATGGACGCACATGTGGGTCCACTTTAAAATATTAGTGATTATTACGTAGAAAGGTTCAAAAATAAAAAAATAATTTCTACTTATTTAGACTATAAGTATAAAAAATAAAAGGTCAGCTCCTAGCATAGGGAATACGAAATTTACGTAGCAGTGAACGTGTTAAGGAGTACCCAACCCTCCTTCGGCAAAATGAGTCCAGGGATATTTTTGACCTCTCCAAGAAAACTTTTAAAATTTAGGAAGCTAATTTGGCTGTTAGATGAAATATTAACCCGCACAGCATTGAGTCTGTACCTTTACACCGTCAGTGAATACACAAAGACCTGTAACACTCCTAGAGGCCGCACCAAGTAGTGACCCAGCAGCTCATGCTTGAACTCTTGTAAAAAATAAAATAAGTATATATTATTATGTAAACGACACATAACATTTAAAACATATTTTAGTGCTAATCTCTTTAAAGAAAAATACCTGACTATAATTAATAATATACATATTTTCCTTTCCCTGGGAGCTAGGGGAGGCCGTGGTTATAGGTATGGGAGCCCATGCTTACCTTAAAAAACTTCATTTAATACAATACCTTATATTGTAACCTTATAAATGACACCAATTTGATCTAATTGGAACAAATAATTCTTGGAAGGATTTAGCAATTTTGCATAAGTCACTTTTCCTCATTGCGTAAATAGGTCCATTACAGGAAGTTTTGTGATTATTTCACAAAACAAGTTCTTATATATTATTAAATTGGCTGTTAAGTTGTTTATGTTAAAACCGAAACATTTCTTCCTTTCCCTAGGTATTGGGGGGGGGGGCGGGGAACCCATGAAAAGGTTTTTAACAAAACATTGACTAGACAAACAAATAACTTTTGTAAATCACCAAATACACTTATTGTTAGCTTTTTAAACTACAATATAGAAGAATCACATATTATGTTACCGGTACTAACTTCATTTTCATGTGTGACGAAGTTGTAGATTGTCACTTAGTTGCTCTGTGTTATGGGTTTAAAAAAATAACAAAAACCGTATTTGTTGACTGTAAGAAGTTATTTGCTTGTCTAAAAAATGCTTTATCGGTGTTAAGAGCGTTTTCATTGGTTCAAAACGTTTCCATACAAAAATAACTTAGCTCAGTTAGGGTGTTATTAAAACGTTATACTCACAAAACTTTTAAACGGTTAGTCGCATCAAAAGAACACAAAAGTCTTAAAATAACTTGTAAAATCCTAAATCATTATAAAATACAGGGTGGTCCATAAGAAATTCGAAAGTTGACTACCATATTGGAAAATGGCGACCTTTTACATACATTTTAGCTACATAACTTTTAAATTTCTCGAAAAAACTAGGAAAGGTTCTCCATTTAAAGTTCGCCGTCATGTTTATAGTTTACAAAAACCATTTAAAAAGACACCCTTAGAATGAGGATTAACTTCGGAATGATCATTATACGGACATAAAAGAAATCCAATGCATTCTATACAATTAAGCTTTTGAGAGTAATAAGCGTCACGTGATTTGCGGCGAAGCTAAAACAACTGTAGCGCCATACATACGTGTTCGCATGTTTTGCACAGACTCTGTCTGAATAGGAAAGCTGTAGCATGTACCAGACCGAGATGGCACCATTGATAGACAGAGTTGTAAGAAAGTCTGCTAGTTACTGTCGGTGCAGTGACAACTAAGATTGTTTTATTTAATTACACACATTGAATGGGAATGACCATAGTACATTCATCTCCCACATCATTGTTGTGCTCGGTTCTTTTAATTGTTGAAGTTTTTACTACTTAAGTGCGTTTTCGAGAGTGTAAATCAACTCTCGTTAGCAAATGAAAAACTACAGCTAACGCATGCGTAAACCAAATAGAATATATAAACTTAAAGGACTAATGAATAACTTTTCGCATGTTTGTGTGGACTTCTATTAAATAATTTAGATTTACGCTATTCTAAATAACAGTCCTTATTGGGCAATAATAAATCACTTTTTGTTTAAAAATTATCTAAACTAAAGAATGTAATCGCTAAAAATCTAAAGATGAAATCCTAAATAAATTTTCTCAACCGAACTGTTTCCGTAATTTTAAAAGTCAAATTAATCGTACAATTTTTAACTTAGGCCTACTTGCCAAGTGTTATTTTCAGAAATCTTTATAGGCCTATAAGTTGGAAAATAAAATAAAAAGCTTATAACCTGTGACTTTAAATTTAAAAATGTAAACATTAGTACTTTCTGTTGAGTCCAAAAGTAATATTTAACAATATCAAAGTTAAAGACGTTAAAAATTTATACGAGAGGTGACACAAGGACGAAAAGACATAGTAAACTACATAATTCTAAAGATAATATCTTGTATATCTGAAACGAGTTCGATCACAGAATATTAACAAAGCTTCCGACATCCTGTTTCGAAGGACATGATTCTGTCGAAACAGCCGTTATGTTTTGAAAGATTAGTCGGGGCAGATAGGTCACAGCTCTTCCTAGTTCATACTGAACCCATACAAGTGCCGTTGTATCGGTGGCTTTCTCTTCTCCATCTCTTGGATTTTGCAAATCTATCGATACTTTCTACATACCGTATTTCTCATGTAAGATCAACTTTCTCACATACCACCCATTGATCGATCAGTCGTACATCGATGAGTTGCTGCAGACATGTTACTATGTAGGCGAGAGTTTATTAAAGCGTTTATGGTTTCTTATTGAATAGACATGTTTCATTAAAAAATAAACATAATTCTATCACATTAGTGGTAATGGAATCTTGAGTGGTCACAACGTGAATCGCAATGAACTAGAACTGATAATAGAGGTTGATAACAAAACTAATGACAATACAGAATAATTAACAAATGTATTAATAAACGATTCAGACAACAACAAAATTTTTGTACGAAATCTATGCTAATATTGTAAAGAGGTAAAACTTGTTTGTTTGTATGTAGGGGGTAATCTGTGAAACTACTGAACCGCTTGAAAAACTTGTTTTACTAATAAAATGCTACACTATCCCTGAGTAACATTGGCTATAATTAATTTTGATTTATGGGATGAAAAAAGCCCTAAAACAATATCAGGGGGCGCCAATCATTGTAGTTACGCCACTGGCATGTGGGCAACAAAGTTGGCGACCAAGTTGATCGTCTGTAGAACCCTTTAACCGTCAAATAAATATTTAACATTACGCTATTTAAATGAAATTATGCTCTCCAAACAGAAGAGCTTCTAAAACAGAAGAGGGAGAGGGCCTTCCAATTAAAAGTTCGCGCCTGCGCCTGCCTACTCAGTTTCGTCGACAATACGGATAACAATCATTAATCACAGATATAACACCACACCTTGCATAACATTCCATAGAGCTGCCCACATGTATTACTTTGTATGAATAGAATACCACAGATGAAATAATGCACAGGAAGCTTGGCCATGCCCTCAATCTGCCTTTCAGAATGTTATCTCGCGAGACACGAGACGAGAAATATAAATAAGTCCAAAACGGACTTGTATTTAGTACGAGATAAACGCTGGATGAAGGTCGCGTTCATCCTATAGGCCTTGGCATTTTCTGATCGATATTATTGGCCTAACCTTTAAGCAAATAAGGCGAGTGTTCACGATTGGGAACAGGTTTCCTTGCCAAAACAATTGGCATGAACACAAAAAACTGTTTAGTACGTTTAAACATAAAGACGATTAACTTTACTAACCTAACCTAACTCGATTTACTTACCTTCATTGGCAATCATATGATATTTTCTAGGGGGGGGGGGGGGTTGACCGGGGGTTGGGGGTTAAACCGTTCCCTGATAAGGTGCGACATGTGAGCTTGACACTGAACACTATGAGAATCGACCGACGCACAGTGCATTGCACGATAACCCCCGTATTGGGAGTATTTTCAATACACAATGCATTGCGAGCTCAATTTTGAGCCTATTTGGTATGGATGAACATGTGCGTCCGCTTTAAAATATTAGTGATTACTACGTAGAAAGGTTCAAAAATAAAATATAAAGTAATTTCTACTCATTTAGACTATAGATATAAAAAATAAAAGGTCAGCTTACAGCTTGGGAAATACGTAATTCGAGTAGCAGAAAACGTGTTAAGGCGTACCCTCCCCTCTTTCGGTAAAAGAAGTCCAGCGATATTTTTGACCTCACAAAGAAAACTTTTAAAAAACTTTTAGGCCAATTTGGCTGATCAGGTGAAATGTTAACCCACACATCATTGAGCCTTTACCTTTACACCGTCAGTGAATACACAAAGACCTATAACACTCCTAGAGGCAGCACCAAGTAGTGTAGTGACCCAGCAGCTCATGCTTGAACTCTTGTAAAAAATAAAATAAGTATATGTAAAATCAAACGACATATAACATTTAAAACATATTTTAGTGCTAATCTCTTTAAAGAAAATACCTGACTAATAATAATATACATAATTTATTTTCCTTTCCCTGGGAACTAGGGGAGACCGTGGCTCCACTCTGCCCTTAGGTATGGGCACCCATGCTTACCTTACCTAACTTCAACGACCTATTATTACCTAACTTCATTTAATACAATACCTTATATTTATTCTATCCTAATAAATTACACCAATTTGACCTAGTTGGAACATATATAATTCTTGGAATGATTTAGTAATTTTGCATAAGTCACTTTTCCTCATTGCGTAAATAGGTCTATTACAGGAAGTTTTGTGATTATTTCACAAATCGACAAGTTCTTATATATTATTAAATTGGTTGTTAAGTTGTTTATGTTAAAATTCACACATAGCTTCCTCCTCTTCAAGCTTTTTAGCCACACACTTGAGCAAAACATGTGCTTTTGTGGAAATATAGACTGCAAAAATGTAGGAATTCTCTTACCTACTTCCTACCTTTTGTGTAGGCCAAAATAAAACAAAAACAATGTATAATGATTACCAGACTTGACACATTGTTTAGTGTCATGTACACGGTTTGTAGAAGATACGAGGAACTATTTGATGTGTTAAGGGAAAACTTGTAAGATGCTCACAATTTGTGTCTACTATCCTATTATATTAAAACGCCAATGTATGACCATATATCAACAACCTCAGGAACGAAAAATCCAAAAAGATCCTGGCCTCACATAGGTATAAGCTAGGGACACTAAAAAAGGAAAATTACACCAAAATCTTTCTCCATAGTTTAATTGTTCCTGCGAAAATGACACCATAGGCGTTAAATAATGATGGTCCATAATCATGCTAATTCAAAGCATCTGAGTAAATAAACAATTATGCAATGGGGCTCGATTTCGATTAATTGGTAAAAAAGTGGAATCCAATATCTTCTCAACCAAAATCCTAACTGGAGAAAAATGAACATAATGAAAAAAGTACATATTCCACTATTGGTTTTAGAAACCGAGAAATAACTTGGATTTACTATGAAGCGCCACCAATTTCCAACCAAGTCAACTTTTGCAGTGACCATCCATAATTCTCTAGGTCAGATCATCGATTTCACTGTCATAAATCCCACATAGGATGTTTTCACCTTTTTTAACCCTTTTAATTCTCTACCGAATAGTGTAACTGTCAAAACAATCAGATAAAGGATACCACTTGGGTTATGGATCATTTGATCAACCTACGTACTCACCATATTGTTGTATTTACTGTGCATGTATTAGGAAGCCGGGTTGAACAAACCCAATTAGAAGACATAACTTAACTATTATCCTTCATCCAATTGTTTTGATAGTTAATCCGATAAGGAATTAAAAGGGCTACAAAAACGTATCTTGACAATTTTTGTTAAAATGTACGGTTTTTGGGTAATTCAGGTTTGAAATTTTCGAACTGCCGTCATTATGAAAATCATTATTGGATAATATAATAATGTTATGTTTCTTAAGATGGATAGTTGTTAATTGTTGGATCATACCAAGTTTGAATTCAACCGGTCAAACCGTTCTCTAGATACAAATTATTTTGTAAAAAAAACAAAATGGCCGATACCTGGAAATCGAAACTTTTTTGAAAAACATGTTTTTCTGATTTTCTCTTTATTTTGACCCATAAAACCATATCCCGAATGTAAGTTTAGCACTTTACTTACTCGACACCCTGTATAATAATGTGTTTTAATTATGCTTATAATATTATATTATATTATGTGTATTATATTTTAATTATAATGTTTCTAAATTTTGTAGCGTTGTAGGCGCTTGGTGACCCAGTTCTAAACTATTTGGTATAATCCGTATTAATTAAAGTAATAATAAGCTTTATCAAGAGATGTACTTTTATATTCAATAATTAATTCATTATTGTTATGCAATTGTTTATACTGTAGTTACAAATTTCGCTTGCAGAGATCGTACGATACGGTGTTGACACCCAGCGCTACCTAACGGCAAAGAACTCAAACACTACGACAGCAAGACAAAGCGTAGAAATATTGTATTTTATTGTTTCTTCTTTGTTTTAAATTGTACTATTAGCTATTGCACTATTAGCTATGTACTATTAGTTTTGACACGTATATTGTCCTGGAACATAAACGACAAACACTTCATCGATTTTACTTTCAAACATTCAGTCTTTAAAACATTCTCATAAAACACATATAGTCCACACTTCCAAATAATGTAGGATAAAACGAGTGTAGCCTACGTAGGTTAGCTTATGAGCAACATCTTTAAAACAATTATAGTGTATTTTTAATAAATAACAGCTTATTAGTGATTTTTTCAAGGTTATGCCTACACCAGATTGAAATATTTAGAAGTTAGTTTTATTTTACGAACTAGTAAATCCCGGTAAAAAATCACAGGCGGATTAATTAGATACACATCAGAAATAGGCTACATCATTTTCATTTATACAAAATACTATTTAAACAAAACACTTTATCTAGGCCTACCTAACTAAGCAGGCGGGGATTTTTAACTTAGTAAATGTTTACAATAATTATAAGAACTATAAAACTGTATGAATATTTGTTAAGATTTTGTGTTTATGTATATTATTATATATATTTAAAGAAAGATAAAAATACTATCTTTTAATTGCCTTTTTTATAGATAGATCAAATGATTTAGAAGTTAATAATATTATAGGCTATATTATTGATTGAAGTTGTAAACATAACCCCAAAGTATAATCTACGCTAGGTTTTGTTTGCGTAGTAGGCCTACAGATGATGGATGAAATCAGCTGTTATATTATTAAGTTAAACGAATAGATATTGCTTCTTTAAATTTGTATAAACGAATATTTTGATGATACAAGGTTGTATTTATATACAGTTTATAACCTCAAAGCAAAATTATAACGTATAATTATAACATACATTAGTTCATAGACTATTAGTTATGAACTATAACACATGTTTAAAAAAAATCAACTTCACAAGAAATTATAACGATTGAAGTTGTAAACATAACCTCAAACTATAATGTACACAGATAGTTTACACTGGGTTTACAGATGATGGGTGAAATCAGCTGTTATATTAAATGTTACTCCACGTAGGCCTACGCTCGTGCGTACACTCGCTTTTATAGGAGTTGATAGCAAACAATTTATAATCATTGTAATAAGATATAGTCTATGTTAAATTATTTGTCACAATGACGCTAGCGTAGTGAACAAAAGGGTGGCGTGCGAAGCTCGCAGGTGTAATAGAATAAATATATTTTTAAGGATTAGAATATAAAGCTGTTGTTTTCTTTTTTTATTTAAACATACGAAGGGCTTATTTCATATTACTTAAAGGTCTTTTATGTTACATTATGTACCTGTGTGGTATTTTTTACCATACGAATTAATTAACGGAGAAAATGTTGACCTAGACCTGACCGACTTATGAGGACAAATCCGTCATACTTTGCTAACAAAGTATTACAGTATTTGTGAGTATGATGTCAGCTCAACAGGAATTCGGACAGGTTGGGTCGCCTTGCTTCGCCCTGTAGGTGGAAACTTTGTTTTACTTCCGCGATTGTGAGGCGGTGATAAATTGACTTATATTGTTGATAAATATGTTAGAAACAATACTGATAGCCATGTTCTGAATTTACCTCGTGCATGTTGAACGCGGACTGACAGTTTTGCACGTCACGCTAAAAAAAAGTACTCACTTGGTTATATTCCAAACCAAGAAAAAAAACGTTTATTATATTTTTAGTGTTACATATTATAAAGGAAAGTTTTAAAATACAATTTAAACTACTAGAAAAACTTCCAAACTTCCAAACTTTAGAAAAGTTTTATCTCACAATATTAAAAACCCCACTTTTAAAGAGAGAACTAACTGCTGATATTTTTTTTCACTATCCATATTTTGTATAACCTTTGAGGACATAACGTGTCTTTTAAAATCCATTCATTTTGTCGGGTTTTCTAGCCCAATCGTTGGGGAGGGGGTACATCAGACCGAAGATGTGTACTTTGAAACCCACAATTACTTTCATATTTTGATAAAGAGACAACTAAAATAAAACAGTTTAAATGGCTTTATTATAAATAGGCTACTAACTCTTGGCAAAACTTCGTTTTCGAATTTAGTACCCCTACTATTAGCCTACATCAGAAGGGGCCGAGTAGGAAATTTTAAACAAGGGGCCAAAACGTTATTCAAAGAGCAGAACCTACTTAAATTTTCTTAAAAGTACAAATTATTGCATACAAATTTAAAAATAATAGAATCAATTTGGGTTCAGCGATGAGTGCGCGGGACAACTGACCAATAGGAATAGCCCAGACAAATTTAAGGAGAGCTCTGCGCGCAAAAATAAGTTTTGTTTTTGTTTTTATTGTATTAACTAGGGGAGACCCCTGCGTGCTCCGCACGCCAACCCCCAATGGAAACTTCTAAAAATGTATAATATGTTTTATTTATAATAAAGGTGTAGGATTAATAATAACCTCAAAACTAAGATGGTAAATAATGTTAAATGTTCAAATCAAATTATTTCTTATATTTTATAACAGCAGTTATAATAATGGTTAAAAGAACCAGCAAGGCTCAGGTCTACACTTTAAAACCCTAACCTAAAAGCTAGAAAAACAAAAATAATTGCTTCAAATTTTGAAATCAGCTGTTATTGGAAATATTGGAGCAAACAGCTATATTATGTTATTTTATTCAATTAATTGGTTGCTATGGTAATAAATGTAAATACATGTGTTGTTTTATCATTCTAGGCCCAACCTAAGAATTTTGTCCGACTAAATTTACAAATATTGAAATAAAAAAAGGTTTTTATCGAAATGAATTATATTCTATGTTACTCAGGGATAGTGTAGATTTTTATTAGGAAAACTATTTTCTCAATCGGTTCAGTAGTGCTAGAGATTACCCCCTACATACAAAAAACAAAAAACAAACTTTACCTCTTTATAATATTAGTATAGATTTAAAGTTTAAACCTTCTTTTTTCCAACGTTATATTTGAATATTGTCTACGATATGTGTAAGTAATTTTAATTTTTTTTTTAAGAATTTATGTTTAGGCACTATTGCCTCATAATAAATCATGATTATTAGTTTATGGGTTGGTTGTTCGATGTTTTCTGAAACTTGAGTTTTCCAAGTTTAGGTACACCTTTCTCAGGAACCAATTGAAAACCAATTAATCAGCAGATTTTTTCTTAATTGTAACCCTGCAGTAAGCATGTGTAACCTATACAAACGTAATAATTAACTATAGTTTTGTTGGGTGGAAAATGTAAAACTACTTTTTAACAAATCTTACTAAACACATTTATTGTCAAGGAATTATTCATTAAGGCCAATATTTTTGGTTCAGTAATACCACCATAAAGAAAAAATCCATGAAGATAGCTGTTCTGTTTTCTGAGAAAAGTGTACTTTCATAAGCTTGGAGAAAGATAGGGCGCAGAGCTCCCCTTAACAAAAACTGAATATATATACATACCGTATGCAGGTTTTTTGTCTTTACTTGTATAATTTGTCCCACTGATATGAAAAAATAGCTACACTTTTCACAAAAATAATAAACTATTTTAGTTTCAACAATTTATTTACAATTACCTATCTACAAAAATATTTTTTTCCAAAATCAAGACAACCGCCATTTTAAGAACGCCTTTTTTTAAATTACTTTCTACTCAAATTTCATACTAAGCGCCCTCATAAACCTTACACATGCGTAACGTTTTTTGTTTAAAAAATTTGTTTTGTCAAGTTTGATGGTTTAGAGATGTATTACATTAAACATTTTAAATAACCGCCATTTTTAAAATATACAAAAGAACATTCTGTTTTTTTTTTTTTTTTTTTTACAAGGGTTACGTATCAAATATGTGCACCAAATTTCAAGTCAATCTCTTTTCTATGTCTAAAGATATTGTATCCTAAAAGAATTAAGTGAAAAAATGTAAAATGGCGGATAATTCGAAAACCAAGCATTTCCGGACCTATGTTTATCGAAACTTTTTGTATTATTTTCACATCTAGATTAGCTGGTGAAATTTTGGACAATATTTTCTAGACATTCTGTATACATTAATCTCATAATAAATACAAGAATAACATCTAATATATATTTTGTTTAACATTTAATGGTGACGTCAGACTAAACACTATCTTAATTTAATGCTGGGTATTTTTAGTATTATGACATTTTTCCTAGGTCTATATAATAAACCGTACCAGAAACTGGCACATACTTTCTCACAAACATATTTAAATTATTAAAAAGATTCACTGCGACTTCATAATTGTATTAAAGTAGGAGAGTGGATACATTAAAGTAGGAGAGTAAGTAATAAATATTATTATTAGCTAGAGAGAAAACTATTCTATCGATTTCGAACAAATTTGCCAAAAACATGTTAATCATTCTTGTATAGATGCACGAAAAAAAATATTTTGAAAAACAACCCCCTTTTTGGCCAAAAAATCCTCAAAAATCAGATATTATTATTAGCTAAATGATAATTTTTAGAAAGATGCAGTTTTTTGCATATGGTAGGGTACATTAAGGGCTACAAATAAGCCAAATTTGATCAAAATCGTTAAACCCGTTTTTCATAAAAAAAATAATAACTGATTTTTTGGGGGTTTTGGCTAAAAAGGTTTTTTTTTCAAAACCTTTTTCATGCACCTATACAGGCCTAATTGACATGTTTGCTGCAATTTTGTTCGAAATCGATCGAATAGTTTTTTCTCTAGCTTTGTGTACATACAGACATTTTGTAAAAACCACTTTTTTGGATTCAGGAGTTCCAAAACGGATATTTCCACCAAAATTCAACATCGTTTTTTTTCGCGGTCCCTATACTTTCTCTATGCTATATTATAGTGAGAAAGTAAAAGGGGTTAAATTAATAAAGATAAATTTGAATACAAATCTTCATAATTTGTCGCTATTATTTGGGTATGAAAAGAAATGGAAAATATAAATCAATATTTATTTCGAGGGAAAATATTCCGATCAATAATTTGTGTGCACTTAAGTTTTTTTTTATAAGAGCAGCGGGAAGCTAGTTATTTGAATTTAAAAACAATTACGTACCCTCGTGGGCAGGGCCATCCATGGGAGGGGGGGGGGGGGGTTTAAGTGGGTCAGCTGCCACCGGCGCCGAAAACGTTCATGACTACTAGTCTATATAGCCCTGCTCCTGGTGGATACGTTGGAGATATAAGGTGGGAAAGTCAGTAGCCTATTTGTATCTTAAATCAAAACCTACTATTTAAAACTAAAATCTAAGATTATTTACTTCTTTTAAAAAAAGTCATACTTTGTGTGTAATTTTACATGGTCCTAAACGTATTCTATCACAATGAACCAAACGTATAAACTTGTTACAATTTAGTGCACACTACTCAAACAATTATTTGAACGGGGAATCTTCGTGCGATAACTTGACAGATGTTTTTCTGTCTTTGTCACTCGTCATTCAGTGAACGTACTTTACAGTTCCTTTCAGTTGTATTAACATATGTTTGCAATAACATCAGCTGAAGCTACTATGATGCAAGTCGGCCAAGGTCAAACAAAACAGGTGTTTTTAATTGTCAAAGGCGGCATGCGCTCTGCCTGATAGTCGCTAACCAGACTGGCCTCCGATTGGTCAAACCCATGCAATTTACTTACTCGAGAAGGCTTTGGGTTAATAATATATATGATACGACGAATCATCATAATTGTTTATTTCGTGGAAAAGGTAAAAAAATTGGTTATTTATTACATTTTCAAGATTCACTAATACACTATCAATTTGACTTTGCAATGTTTACTTTTTTACAATACAAAGTAATTTAAACCGATTTTATATTTAGTTGTAGGTAGTACTAATCGGGTTTATAGAAAAAAAACTTGATCACAAAATCTCACAACTAATACGTTTACTAATTCAAACCCGTTTCGGACAATGTCGTCATCTTCAGTAATACACTAGCTAAAATAATCAAACTATAACTAGCCTTCAGTTTAACATTATGTTTGTAATTTTATTTTATAATGTAATATTGTTTAAATTAAATACTCGATTGTATCTTAGTTAAAATAAAGGTAGGCAGTTGTTAGCCTTACTATTGTAAAGTAGATTTAGGCATAGCCCCTTTAATTTATTCACGTAGGTCTAGTCTATATCTATATACATATAATCCAAATACCACTGACTCACTCATCACGAAATCTCAAAAACCATCGAACGGATTGGAATGAAATTTGGTATGTAGGGCCCTAATTGCTCGCTAAGAAAAGTTTTTAAAAAATTCGAAAATTTAGGGATGCGTGGGGGGGGGCGTCAAAGTAAAAAAAATCCCCTTTAGAAATGCGTAGTACAATACATTTATTGATATATATATATTTTTTTGTTTTTTTGTTAATCTATATATTAAAAGAATTTATGAAAACTTGTGGCAGTCAGTACGGCCATTCTATCCGGCCGATTTCCTTATTTTTTTTTAAATTGCAGGTAATCATTCACAGATATGTCATCAAGCATTAAAAATTATGTATCTTTCGCCTTAAAAACGTTATAATCTAATGCAAATTTCTGCTGTGTATTCCTTATGGGGTTTTTTTTTTTTGGTTATTTGTCTACTTTGCGTTCGTATACAGTCCATCCGATTGCTTTGAAATTTTGCATAGTAACACAGGTTAACCCTGGGAAGGTTTTAGGCTATTTACCGAAGTCCTAGGACATTAGGGCTACGCCCCAGTGGCCATCAAAGTTTCAATGTTAATCTTATGGAAGAAAGATTTCTATTGATTT
>JAGFPH010000378.1:400727-411873 GCA_018207615.1 Philaenus spumarius
ATTGAAATTGTGGTAAAATAGTGTTTTATGCCCAGTAACAGTGTACCGAGTTATATAGTTCCATCTATAACGGTTAAAAAAATATTAACCGTTATTTTACAGGGGGGGGGGGGACTTTTCACCACCCCTGTATAGTAATTGTGTTCAGGTTTTGTTGAATCTACTTCTTGACATTGTCACAGATTAGGCCGTATTTTTTTTTCAAATTGCTGCTCTTTAACGAGCATAATCAAACACTTTGATGATTAAATGAGAGTCGATTTACTGAGGTTATAGTATCAAACGCTTACATTTTCTCTTTTTATTTTGAAGCTGGCCCTATTTCAAATCCGCTCCAAATACTTTAACATGTAGACGATTATTTTCAAACGACACCTCATTCATTTCAATATCTGAAAAACTGATAATAGTAGGAGACGGAACTAGATTTGCACAAATATTTCATCCTTGAATTAGGTTAGAACCTCCTATAGTATGTTTGCAAATAATGCACCTTTAAATCTTTTCACGGATTTAACCAACATAAAGTGTATATATATATTGGCTAATTTATAATACATTTTTCAAAGTCCAATTGAGACCAACGAAACATAAACATTGTTTTGGGGGGACGGTGAGGAATGAATGTTGATCTCTTTTGTTTTTAAATTGAATTTAATTCTGCTTAAATGTTTCAGTACATATAATATAATATAATATAATATTCAAACGACAACTCATTAAGTTTGATATCTTGAAAATTAAAATTGTCTCAATAAACAGTGCACCAAAAATCCTCCAATACCAAGCTACAGGAGGATGGACCATTTATTTATTTGTACAACTGTTTTTTAAAGCGTTAGAGTAACTGTTTTTTAATTAGTTATATTAGGAGCTATGACAAAATATGAGATAACGGTATTTCTGAAAATATCTAATTTTATGCTACAAAATCTCTGAATCAGCATAAATAGTAAGTAACTTATAATATCCCCCATTAATTACTCATATTTAAATAATTTCATCCTATAAAAACCTGAAAATAATAACCATAAATGACACACTTAAAACATCATTATTTCTCTGTTATTTTAATTGATTTATACTGAGAAAATTATTAAAAAAATCGTCCAAATTATAACAGCTGTTCTAAATAAAAACTGATTATGTAACTGCTGTTATAACCTAAAACTAAAATAACGACTAGCTAATCGATTTGGTTTCCTAGACGACAACTAAAACTTTCAACGATCAACGTCCTGACAAGATCGCTTTTACTGATTGCTTAGATAATTATAACTCAAACCTTTCACCATTGATTACGCTCCACCTAACCCCATCAACTACCGACACGACCTTCTTGACACTTCACTTTCGTACATTCTACATTATATTATTTTAATTAAAATGACTCATCGTAACTAGATCTGTGCTCGGAGATCGGATTACTCTGTGGCGCGGTAGTTAATCTACCATAGCCGACTTATAGTAGTGTTGAGTAATTAATCGTACTTATGACGATGTCGAGAAGTTACGTGTAAATCATGCGGCGCTTTAATAACTAGATTATTTTCTAACTTGTAATTATCCGTTACTAATCAGCTGATTGCATCTCGCAGTTCTATAAATAGTAAAGTTATAATTGTAAGCCGGGGAAATATATTGCCCGCCAACTGGGCTGCTACACGATGAAGTGCATGGAGATTTCCGGAACAGGAATATTTATAGCACGTCTGAAATTGAAGAAAACGTTCTGTTGAAGAATGGACTTAACCGATATGAAAATGTACCAACTACGAGATTCACAGGGAAAAATATCGCAGAATTTAGGTTTAAAGCTAAAGAGTGTTAAAAAATATAATTGAGCTAGATTTGTGAGAACAAATTATTTCTAAAAATCAATGAATACTAAAAAGTTTTAAGAAGCGCAGGTCCTGTGTACTAAATTCTAATAGATTTTTCTAATTTGAAGTTGTAGTACAGCAATGAAGCGCTGGCAAACCATTTAAATAGCGGGGAAGAGAGCGCGAGATACAATATTTTCTTCCCCTCTCTCTCTCTCTCTCTCTGGTACGTGGCGACCAGACAAAGCGAGAGCGACACTTAGTATGTCGCACTCTCTCGCTCTTGACCGCGCACAAATTGGTTTGCTAGCGCTGCGTCGCGGTTTATTGCTTTACTACAACTTCAAGTTAGCAAAATGTATTAGAATTGAGTCCATAAGTCCTGCTTTTCTTTACATTTGAGTATTCGTTGTAAAAAATAAGAGCACAATTCTCACAAAAACGTTTACTATTCTAACGCCTTCAAAGTCGTTATCCTCAATGACATTCGAGCTACATTTGTATAAATTATAACTGATGTCACTGAAGATGACGACTTTGTAACCGAAACACATTTGACAATTAAACATATTTTTGTGAGATTTGTGTTTTTAATTTTAGAAATTAAGAAAGTTAGTTTTTGTGTTTTACTTACTAATGTTCAAATAATCTCGATATCAAATTTCATAAACTATGGGCTGGAGTTTAGTTGCTGTTTAGGTTAGGAATGGCTTGGAACACAATACTGAACTGATAACGAGAATAGTGGAAAACTCAATTTGTTAATAAGAAGAAATATGGCCTCTAACAAACACATCACAATTTAAATTCCCGTGCTTGTTTAAAAGTACTCAAAGAGTTGCTAAATGCACGGAATTATTCTAAAACTAACAAATTAGTTTTATTAATTGGTAAGGGCATTTTCAAACTCAGTGACCAGAACTAAATATTGTACATTAAAAATGTATAACACCGGCATTACAAATGTCAAATGTAATGGTAAAAATATCGCATATATTATTTCTCAAGACTATTTTTTTGTCGGTACGCCATAACTTCCTTAATACATCATCAAATTACATGAATGAGGCATCATTTTAAAGCTTTCCTTAACCACTACACGGGAAAAATAGACAAACAGCTTAAAATTCATGTTTTAATAACAAAAATTGATTTAAAAAACTTTTATATTATACTCTGTATGTTCCTAATGAAAGGCGCCATCTACTAACCATCTGTTTAACTAGCATGACAGCTGTTAGTTAAATTGTTTACACTGTAAGATTGTATAGGGAAACTGTTATTTATAAACCAATGTAAATAAATAAACTTAATTAACTGAATTAAATGAACGTGTTAAATCAGGTAAATGTAGGCCTACTCCGAACTTGCGAAATATTCGCACGGGTCAGCTGGTTTTTTTTAATGTAAGTGCCAAAATCAAGACGTAATGAAATTAAGTTCACATTTTTTAGACGCCATTTATGTTAAAATATTTTTTTATGTAAGTGCCTAAATCAAGACATAACGAAATTAAGTTCACATTGTGTAGACGCCATTTTGGTTAGTCTTGCCGTGCAAAAATTTACACCATTTTTACAATACCTTTTAAAATCATGCTACCTATGATATCAAATAAACGGTACCAGAAACTGGCACATACTTTATCACAAACATATTTAAATTATTAAATAGATTTTCTGTGACTTCTAAATTGTATTAACGTAGAAGAAGGAATACATTAAAGTAGGAGAGTAATTAATAAATATTATTATTATTAACTGAATGATAATTTTTAGAAAGATTAGGTTCTTTGCATATGGTCGGGTACATTTAGGGCTACATATAAACGCGAAATTTGATCAAAATCGTTAGAGCTGTTTTTTTATAAAAATATAATAACTGATTTTTTGGGGTTTTTGGCCAATAAAGGGGTTGTGTTTCAATAATTTTCAAAACCCTTTTTCGTGCATTTATACAGGTCTAATTGACATGTTTGGTGCAAATTTATGCAAAATCGATCGAATAGTTTTCTCTCTAGCTTTGTATACATACAGACAGACAGACATTTTGTAAAAACCACTTTTTTGGACTTGGGGGTCCCAAAACGGATATTTCCACAAAAATCTCAACCTCGATTTTTTTTGCGATCACTATACTTTCTCTATAGGCTACTATAGTATAGTGAGAAAGTAAAAGGGGAAAACGTTGTTAAGCTTAGTTAAAAATAACAGTTTTTATACATTTCGATTACAAATATAAGGTACTCCGATACTTTTGGACACCCTGAATATGAAAACTGTACAAAAGTATGACTATTGAATTAACGATCCAAATTCATTACACTTTAAAATCACTACCAAATATTATATTATTATTACTTAAATTGTATACAGGGTGTTCATAAAGTCCCTTCAACTCCCATCATTATTTTTGTTACTGTAAATAAATTAACAAAACTTTGTATACATCTTGTGTTGCATAACAGGACAAATGTTTTTACATATCTGATCCTTTACGATTTTGAGAGGCTTAGGGGGGTAAGGGGGTTAACAATTTCAAATATAAAGGTAGGTCATGCAATGCACCATTGAAAAACTTATTAAAAGATAAACACAATGGTACAAACTAGAACTTAATATCTTACTTCGTTTCAAAGTTAGGACAATACTTTTTCCTAATATTAACAATTTAATAACCTGCTTTGATGTTACGATAACAATATCATTTTCCAGAACTTGTATTATCCATTACTTTGAAACGAAGCAAGGTACAAAGCTCTAGTTTGCGCCATTCTGTTTCTCTTTAATAAGGTTTTCAATGGTGTATTACATGACCTACTTTTATATTTGAAATTGTTTACCCCCCACCTCCCTCAAGCTCCAAAAAAATCATGAAAGTTCAGATATGTCAAAAGATTTGTCCTTTTATGCAACACAAGATACATACAAAGTTTCGTTAAATTATTTTCAATAACACAAATAATAAAAGGGGTTAAAGGCACTTAATGAACACTCTGTATATGCTCTATTATGTTCACTCCAACCAAACTAATATACAGTTTTGCTATATTATCCACGTCCTTTTCAATTTAATATTTATACGTATAACGGAATTGCGCATTTTCCCTGTACGGAATATGATGACAATTTAATTTAAAGAAAAAACGCAACTTACATCATGACTTTATAGTTGTTGTTATTCCATAGTTGTAAATAAATAACACCAACAAAGCCCGGAAGCTACAAATCTTTTCTCGTGCGTTTGATATCAAAGTCTCTGCGTGAGACATATTGAATGGCCGCCATCCAGTCGCTCTAGGTTGCTGCCTAATATGGAGTCCCTACCTTGACATATATAAGCCTACCAAGAACGTAGATTCTACCTGCGTTTCGAGTCTTCACAGTATACTTTTACAGTGAATATTGCATTAATACAATCCATACAATATAAAAGCTATAAATAAAAATGATTTCCAAAATCACAATTCAAATACGCGGATTATTTTAGTGTCTTTCACGTCTTCGAATTGTTGAAACTGGAAAATAAAAAATGGTCGCCCATTATTTAACAGCTGTTATAACCTAAAAATTGACAACCGATCAACGATTTTTAAAACACTTACAACCATTGGTTGTTATAGCTTACACAGTTTAGAACCTGCGTGTATCTACATTAAAATCATTGACCGTGAACTGATCAAAATGAACAACAGCTGTTGTAACCTAAAAATCTCTCATCGATCAACTGGTTTTTAAAACGCATATAAACACTTTCTGAAACTCAACATGGTATCGGTGATTTTTGAATACCCATAAAACGTTGAACTGACCACCTTGTAGGCCTATTTATATGATAATCGATGAACGTAAACTTATCAAAATATTCCACAGTTTTAAACCTTAAATTTGTCGTTCAATCAATAATAAGAATTTGTTTCTTTAAAATCCAGAAATAAAGATTCCGTCACCAGTCATAACCTATGAAAGTCTTAACTGCCTGATGTGCGTTTCTCAAGAAGTCCTGGGTGTACTAATGGAGACTTAGAGCGAAGCGCCCACTGGACGCCTACAGAACGCCCAAGTGAGCTCCAGATTCTTAGGAGGTGAATGGCCACTTTCATAATGCAATTTTTCTAGTTTTCTTTCGACTGTCGAGTGCTGTACATATTTGGGACATCTTGCATTAATGTATGAGAAGTGCATACCGCAGGCCATTAGTTCATCGTTATGGGTAGCTTTACTATTGTTTTAGAGGCATGAAAGTTATTACAAGCTGATTTTACAGTGTACAAAATGATCAGTCCCGCCGAGGTAGCTTAAGTGGAGGATACCCTGTCCACCATATTGAATCTGATTCCCATAAGAGCAATTCTACAGAATGAATAATTTTGTCCGTTAATTCGTGGAATAAATTTAAATCTTTGGTTTCATTTTGAAGTAGTGTCATATGAGGATGTTGACTGCTGAATACATTTTCAAAACCCGTTTTATTCTTTTCATAATCGTATGATACAAACAGTTGAAAATAATAAACTTTAACTTAGTTGCAAAAAGAGATATTGCAAAAAATCCTTAGCAATCAACACCACATTTGTGTTGACAAAAATAACTCAAAAATATGCTTAAAAGTTAAGGTATGGTTAGGTTATTTTAACATTGAATTGGGTTGCCAACTTCGACGTTTTGAATTTAGGGAGCCAAGCCTTGAATGATACTTCTCAAACAGCACGAGTTCAAAAATCTTCCTATTTGGGAGTAAAAATTTTACTTTCTGATTGCATAATGAGTTAAAATATGATATTCAAAATTTTAAATCTCTGGTATGATAAAATTTAAATCAAAAATAGCAATGACGTTATGGAATAGTTATAATAAAATGTATTAACTTTGGAATTTACAATTTATTAAACTACAACGTACTATTTAGGAATAGTTCACCATTTATTCCAGGAGTAACAGCCATACTTAAATTTTTAATTTTTAATTTAAAACTAATCAATATACAGATTTCTATTAATGAATTGTGCATCCTGCAACGTTCTACAGTCCATGCTAGCTTAATATATTTTATTGTATTATAAAGAGATACAATTGTACGTATGTTTGTTTCTAGTTAATAATATCATAGATCATGAATAACAAAATAGATCATGCATGCATACGGCGGCAGTGTGGCGAAAAAAAGGTTGTCGGGAAAATATTGCATGATCGCGCCGCGGGGTAGCGCTAGGGAGAAATCATTGGTAGCATTGGTGCTACGCACAGCTTCCGTCGTTTCCCCCACAGATCGCGCCACTATCGTCGAATTTCCAGTGGATTGAAATAATGCATTGGATCGGAGTTCTATTAGGTTATCCAAATACAGTGATAATATTTACTTTCTCAAAATTATAAAATCGTTGAAATCCATTATTTAGATATTAGTAAAATCCTATAATATATCATAATAATAAAACAAGATAAACAGTTAACTGAGACGGTAAAATAGTAGGTGTAGGACAATCACAAAAGTAAAACAATATCAGCAGCATGAAGAAAACATTATTGACGTTTGAAATAAGAGAAATAAGGATAAAGGTACAGAGACTATAAACGTAGTTCGAATAGAAGGACAGAGAAATAACTGATGTCGTCTAAGGCAAACCCCAAATTATAAGTTACCATTCACATACAAAAAGAAACGGTCAATAATAATTAAACAAAACATTCAAATGTATAATTATACAATAAACAAAACCGACAAACATTTTTAAATAAAACATATAGAAGAAGGGAACAATTTTTATCAAACTTAACCCATCTTATCAACTTTTTTTCCCTCTTCCTTACATTTGTTTCTTGGAAGTGTACAATTTCCAACTTGATTGCAGAATCAGTACCCAAACGTTCGCACCCTTCACATACACCTTTGTACACAATTCATATTCGATGAAACCAAAAAGCTATTATCCACGACCATACGAGATATGTTTATGGTGTATTAGATTTGATGTCAGAATAAAATTAAGAAGTATGTTAACTATAGAAACTGAAAAAATGTAACTTTTCTGGTAGATTAATTGCTAAAAACGTAGTCTTAAGAAGATGTATGAAACTCACAAAGTAATAGGCGAAATCTTAATTAAATGTATATTTTTGTTTAAACATATTACTGATAATTTCCACAATGTTCAGTAATGTCCTGCACTGTAACTAGGGTTGTCAATATTTTCCCCTTTTCAAACCTGTCTTCCAGCCTCTTCCTTTTTAATGCCCCCGAACACCGGATTTTATTCTGTAGGTCTTGCCCTTTTTTTCTGTCTCCTGTAGCCGCGATGCTTCAAGTAACTCAATGGTTTTCACAAGTTTTTTGTAGAAGGTTCATTCATATGATCGCAAATAGGGTTAGGACAAGATATCAAAGTACCTTGTAGAAGGTTTAGTTATATTATCGCTAGGATTAGGCACAATTTTACGTAAGAAAAACTTCTTTTTATAACACTTTCTTCTAGAACCAACTTTCTGATTATTTCCCATGATAGATATTGAAACAACAATATTGACTTGACAGAAACATAAATAATACAAGCACAGAGATTGGTAGATTTCTGAAACTGAGCAATTGTAGCAGCATAGCCAATTTATAAAACTAAATACTAAACCTTCCTGTTTGGGATGTATATGAAAATACACCGCTAACAATGTCGTCAGGCATAACGTTAGAAATGCTGTGTAAGGCTTCAGAAAATATATTTTTTCAACCAGTTACTTTTTCTAAATATTTTGAGTTACATTCCCCTTAAATGGCCACAGTTGTAAAACGGCTTATTTTAACAGGTTGTTTATTTTCAAACTAGATCTTTACATTGTTGAATATCGTGCGAAATTTCATCTCGATCAGGTGACCTGCTTTGGTGGTATAAATTATTTAGAAATTAAAAAAAAAACAAAATGGTTAATAGCTGGCAAAAAGAATCGTTTCTGGACATATTTTGTTAACAGGAAGTTTTTTTTCTTTTTGACTGATACGTCCACCCCTGAATTACCTATGCGGATTTCAGAATACGCTTATATTAATAAAGATAACAAATTCCTTTTAAAGCCTTAGTTTAATCAACTAGAGTCAATCCCCGCGAGTCAAGACAACTTAGCGTTAAGACAAGGGTGAGAGCACCGAAGTGAATAATTAAAGATAAATCGATCAAGTTGGTTAGGTACGCATTTAATACTGAGATGACAGTTCCTTGTATTCCATTAATTTAAATGCAGTTACTTAGAGAATGATGGTATTACATTTATTCTACGAGTCTGCTAATTTTTTAGTTAAGGGATTTGTACTGAAAAGAGTGAAATTTTGTATTAATGATAAAAAAGTTTTGAATTTTTTCCCTGGTGTAGCATTTGCTGAAAAAAATACAAAAATATAAAACATAAAATGTTTGACTTTTATCGCAGAAAACAGAAAAAAAAATAAAACTGTGATTTTGAAGATTTTGCCGAGGCACTTTTGAAGCGATATAACTCAAAAAGTACTTAATGTATTTTACTGGTTCTTAATTTTTCTTAAAGGTAATACAGTCTACTACACATTTGGGTAGAATTATGTCGATACACCTCAAATCATTTTTTTTATCTAACTTAACTTTTTATATTTTTATTTACTGTTTTACAAATTATTTTTTAATTTATGATGTATCAAAGTGACAAACACAAATCTACCTAATTATTTAGCGAAATATGTATAGAGTAAGTGGTAAAAATTTTAATAATGTACCTCAAGTGGTTCTTGAGAAATATCGAATTTAGTCTCTAAAACATGAAATTCTCACATTTAGAGCAGTGGAGATTGAATGAAAAAGTGCACTTCAATGTGGAATACAGTGAAAAATGTGAAAAATGCCTAGGTAAATAAAGCTATTTATGTTTTTTACTTTATATTATGCCTGGTTATTTGTTAGAGGGTTATTGATAATAATGAAAACACATAGGTAGGCCAAACCATATTTTTTATGCAACCAGACAGCAAATTTGACTGATTTTTCTCCTTTGAAGCGTTGTTTAAATGTTGTTTTTCTGGTATGTATGTAAAGAAATAATAATAAAAAAGTTTTTAAAAATTTGATGGTTTTTGACCATTTTCAGTAGCAAATCCCCTTTAAAGCAAAAATATTTATTTCGAAGTATTTTTTAATTATTTTTCTTCTTGAAAATATGAGATATCATAATTAATCGTTTATTTATAAAAAGGGCTTCTGTCAATAATAAGCAATATTTTGTTTTCTGGTTTTTTAGTTGGATTTAGTCTGACCGTTTAGTTTGGAAAAGGTCTTCTACCATTAGGAAAAACCAGCATTAGGAATTGTTGTTTATTTGCATTAAAGGCATGTTAATCAAAGCTGTAAACTTTAAAAAGAAGTTAATTTATGAACGGCCCTATTTAGGTAATTTTTAAAGTATTATAAATAGAGGGGGAAGGGTCACTAAAGGAAACAATTTTGCACAACTTTTTCACAAAAGTTCAGAGTTGCAATAGTTTTATCTGTAAAGTATAAAGTATCTCTTGATTTAAAAAAATTTTACCCGCCTATATTTCGGAAAATGGGAATGCGATTATAGTAACATATTCGGTAATAACTTAAAATTACAAAAATATACTTTTCACATTCTAAATTAAAGTTTGTTACTTCAAATTCTCAAGTCAGTTTTATAAAATACTAGGATCAGTGCGAATTTTTCGCAATTTAGGAGACCTGCTTACATGATTTAATACATTTGATTTAATTAAGTAAATTACGTTTATTTATTTACGTTGTTTAGATTTGATTGATTTCTGTGATATATTACAATTGTATATAGAAAGTAAACAATCTAACAGCTATGTTTAGAGCTTAAGACTGTGTCAACCCTCAATACTCATTGTCAGTAACGTATTTTTTGAAATTATATCTATATATATATAAGCGAAATACCACTCACTCACTCATCACGATTTCTCAAAAACTACCGAACGGATTGAAATGAAATTTAGTATGTAGCTTCCTCTACGGCCATAGGTGCTCACTAAGAAAGGGTTTGAAAAAAGTCGAAATTTTAGGGGAGGTTTGGGGGGGATCAAAGTTATTAAAAAACGATTTCTTCAAAACTACCGAACGGATTGGAATGAAATTTCATATGTAGCTTCCTCTAGGGCCATAAGTGTTCACTAAAAAAGGGTTTTAAAAAATTTGAAATTTTAGGAGGGTAAAAATGACTAAATCACGATTTCTCCAAAATTACCGAACAGATTGAAATGAAATTTGGTAAGTAGCTTCCTCTATGACCATAGGCGCTCGCTAAGAAAGGGTTTTTAAAAAAATCGAAATT
>JAGFPH010000378.1:411973-434294 GCA_018207615.1 Philaenus spumarius
TCGAAATTTTAGGGGGGTTTGGGGGGGATCAAAGTTATTAAATCACGATTTCTTCAAAACTGCCGAACGGATTGGAATGAAATTTGGTATGTAGCTTCCTTTAGGGCCATAGGTGCTCACTAAGAAAGGGTATGAAAAATTTCTAAATTTTAGGAAGGGTTTGGGGGAATCAAAGTTACTAAAATCATAATTTTTGATCTTTTATTATTATGACAATAGTGCTTTTATTATTTAAGATCTATATATATTTAAGCCAAATACCACTCACTGACTGAACACTTAAAAAGAATACAATTACGTTAAAAAGACTGAAAATACCAACCACCACGGGCAACGCCGTACGGGTCAGCTAGTTATTGTATACAATTCACAGGAAGACTTGTAGAATAACGTACAAACTAGTGATCTATTAGTGTTCAGATTTAAGTAACGGATCCCAAGAATTAAAAACAAATTTAATATAAGAAATGTATTATAATTGCAAGAACGGAAAACACATCTAATATATAAAAGTATTAAAATGAACCACGCATGATCACTCAAAGGATAGAAAATGTCAGAGGTAAATGATTTTGTTTACTTTTGTTAATGAATACGTCACTTTGATTCAAAGCAGCACTAGCCTCTAGCGTTGGAAATACAACTCGTGCCACAATATTAATAGCATCTAAATTTGATTACAACTAAAAGATTAATACTGTCCGCAAGATATGTTATAACTTTATTGATATTCAGGAAACCTGTTTTAGGAACTGATGTAATATTTAACAAACAGAAATAGTTGCGCCATCTCGGATCTCGGTTGACAATAATTTAACACCCACGGCCGGTTTTATCTACGCCGAGCCCACGAGTGGCGTCTCCGCTCCTTATCAGGAAATACCCAAACTTGTCTCTTGTTACTTAATAGTCTGGTCAACAACGGCTGATAAGATTCGTAGTCATTTAAATTTCGAAAAGTAATAGTGTTCAAATGATCGAAAATATAATTTCAACTGATAAGTATAATTACGTGCTTTGCACTCACTACCAAGGCATTAATATCATATCTATCTGAAGGATATGGTGCCAAGTTAGTTTCGAAATTTACAATCAATTTAAAAGAAAGTTTAGGTCCATAAATAATTTCGAAACATGTTATCTGTTGATTGATTTTTTTTTTTGTGTAAGGCGAAAAACTTTAGTGGTTATCGTTGCTTCATTAAAAATAAATAACCCAGACGAAAGTAGTGTTGGTAAAGTATAATCTGCTATTTGCTCTAATGCCTTCAAAGTTCAAAGACTATTTCCCAGGGGCATTTTTAACTGATAAGTTTAAAAAATATCGGGCATATAATCAATTTAAAGGATATGGTCTTATGTTAGTGGGGAAAATACTGATGTTTACAAACAAAAATTAAAAGAAAGTTTAGGCTTATAAATAGTTTTAAACAGAAAAGAACATTTATTGGTCCTTCAGCATGTACAACACTGCACATTGTAGACTTCGTCACATTCAGGTTTAATTTAGTCATTACAACTTAAAACTAACATGACCCAAGCTTACGAAATATCGATATCACAACATAAATAATCCTCCAAGTTATAAAATGGGTGCTCTTTCAGCCAAAAACTATGATATAAATCACCATTTGTCAAGCTTCGAAAATTGTCGGGCAGTTTATTGAACAGTTTAATTCCTAAAGCTAAATGATAATTCTTAACGACACTATTTGTCCATTTGCAGTAAATACACCAGCTGATTGAGGATATTTTTTTAGTTTTGGTACAACAATCAGCTGTCTGCTCTATTAACTCTAAACTTTAGAGATTACTTCTCAGTGGCATGTTTATAATCAGCTGTTTCATACTTTAAAAAAAATATCTGTTTGTCATTTTAGTTTGTTTTCGTGTAGGCCTAGTAGTAGGCTAAAGTCATATTAGTTGTATTATATATATACTCCTGTTATATCGTATAATAATTTGATTGGACATTTAATATTATTATTTACAATCTTAGCTTTGGGTTTATGAATAATCTTAAACATTTATGAAAAAGAAATTATAATTTGTAGGTAGAAAGAGAACTTCTTTAGTATTATTAAAAAATGCGTATGCTATTATATGTATTTATGAGCATTTAAATGCATACCAAATTTCCGGAAAATAACAACTAGTTTATCTTAATAGTATTTTAACGAAATAGTAATTTTGTTTTTAAAGCAAATTTTTTAGAAACCAATTTTCTTTTTACGTTAAAAAAAATAATTATAATAATATTTAGTTTCCAAGAGTAAACATCATAGATTTTAGTGAAAAATAGTTGAAGGTAAATCTCTACGAGTATTCGGCTCTACATTTAGATTACGAAAATAAGATTGAACCAGAATCACCAGTTAAGCTCGCGCTGTAATCGAACTCGAAACCTAAAGAAAACTAACCAGCTTCTAACATCACTTCTAAAACCTTTCCAGCACAACTTTGAACGTTACATCTAATATTCCTGAAGTAGGATTTAGAAAGTAGCATACTATTAAAAAATACATTTAAAAGTAAAAGATATTTTTGTAAATATTTATCTCTTATTGTAAAACAGTTCATTTTACCAAGTTGCTTGAATAACTTTAGTTGAATTGCAAAATAACTTTAACAAGCTATAGTACTGATCGCGGGGGGGGGTTTGAAGGTTTGAGATTGCATCTGTTTAAACATTAAAGTCCAACCAATCAGTTATCGCTTGCAAGTGACGCGGATATCTTGTAAAGCTACAGGTTCTGTAGATAAGTCCTCCGAGTTTCCTTATTTAGTCAGCGGCTCCACCTTTTGGCCGCTCCTTCCAAACTGCTCCGAAAGAGGAAATCATGAATACAAATTATATTTTGCAACGTCGGAACAAGTCAACTTTAGGTCGATGTTAAAATATATACTCTTGGTAGGTATAACATTGTGAAAGATGATTTTCGTCTTTTAATAAATTACAATTAATATATTTCTGTTATAAAAGAATTCCTGTCATTCACGCAACAATTCTTGCCCTACTGCGCATGCGTCAGGATCCAGGTAACCAGTGCTCCTACCATCCTATCCCGATCCAAGTGCCTCTGTTCTAATCAACCGTTATTTCGCTTAAAATATTACAGTAATGTATGCAATAATACGTTTGCATTTGTTTCGCCGTGGGTAAAATTGCATACAAATCATACTAGGTATGAGAAAGTTGTTATTATAGTTAGTAAAAAGGGTTATTCCCAAATTTTTTTATAAATAGTCTAGTTAAAAGGTGAAAACTTTGAGGTTACTTTGCAACAGTTGCGGCTGTAAAACCATTTGAGAAAGTAGAAACGACACCAGTACTTCACTAACAACTCCATCGTGGTTAATGTTAATCATTTTATAAATAGTAACTCTCACTGAAATATCATTACATAAACAATATTTTATATTCTTGTCACACTCCTACAACAATGTGTATCGCTCTCTCTCTCTCTCTCTCTCTCTCTCTCTTTGCCAATAACAACGGAAGTTGTGTGCGAATAATAAACAGTCCAACCATAACGATACTTCATACTGCCAAGTATCGAACCATAATGAACCCTTTAGAGCCAAAATCGATTCTTTTATTGTGCTCGAATGCTAATGTAACATATTGAAGTCTATAAATAAGCCGCCATAAACGACGAGAAATTAAAGTCAACAAATGTTTATTTTAAGTTATTCACTGTCAAAGCCTGGTTTTAAACCTCACCCATAGCCTATAAAAAGTCTTCTAGTCGTTCTGTCTGTATGGCTTTCTGCAAAGCTTTTTTCTCAGAATTTAGAAAAAAACTGCTAAATTCCTCCATGTAAAGTAGCAGCTTAATTATGATATTCCCAGGGCCGGCCCTAGGTATCTTTCAAGTGTAAACCACTTTTTTGACGTCCATCCGCCTCCCTCTACCCCCTCATAACTAACCAATCGGAGTATTTTTATCAAATTGTAATTTTGACCAAATTTGAAAGGTAGAAGGTAACTTATTACAACACACAAAACCTTACAAACAAGAATTATAATTACATTACAATTCACAGGTTATCATAATGATATTCAACTGCAATAAGATTACAAAAAAATCATGTCTTTAGAATGTAGCAAAGAATATCCTGTAATTAAAAGTGGATTTTCCTGGCTTTTACTTTTGAAAACTCCTTAAGTAGTAAGTCAGTGTCCATTTCATTTAACAATACATTCTCAATTGCCAGTCCACTCAAGTGTTCCTGATTCAAAGTTGAACGTAAATATGTGAACAAATAGAGTTAGTCCAGCATCTATAGGGGGTTGAGTATGCACTGAAAGTGTAACGCATTTTGACTTTTGATTGTTGTTGGGGGCACCTTGGAGATGACCAAAACCGATGTTGTCGCCCTCTCAGCAGGTGCACAACTGGGGGGGGGAGGGGGGAAGTAGCGCGGGGCGCGATCAATAAAACCGCTCAAATCTCGTGAACGAGACGTGATACAAACATGCTCTAAACGGCATTTTATTAAACACTTTATGTTCTTCAAAAAATGACATTAGCAAAAATCCCGTATCTGCAAAGGAAATCGAGAAATGTACGTATATCTTTAAAAGTACCATATTTTATTTATATTTGCAATAACTTATGACGATTTCATTACTATTAAATTATATTATACTATTACTCAATATATATTGATATTATTTCATCTTTCATCACTCATCAAAAAGTATTTATTTCAAATTATTCTATATACACGAGGTATCCGAGGTAGTTGAAATGAACACTGCGACACCGGAAATGAAACCTACCAGCCAGCGACAAGTACAGATAAGACTTGAAAAACTATTCCAGATTCATGCAAACCAGTCAGTAGTCCACTTTATAGTATGGCATCTGTGACATTTTTACAAATACTGTAGACTTATTCTGCTTATTAAAATTCGAGCAACAAAACTCTTAACCTTTTTGTAATACTTTTTCGTTTTTCTTAAAGGAATAATGAATCTAACATGGCTTTTGATTTGAATGTCTCTAAAAAGAAAAAATACTTTGACATAGCACTATGTTTGTTTTGCCATGATAAAAATGACAGTCCTTTTGTTGCTAATCTGAAAGAAACTTCAGTAACAAACAATAAAGCATGTAGTGTGCGTAGGCGGGACAGCACTAAAGTTATCCTAGATAATGAAGAAATCGCAAAATCATGTAAATGGCACAGGAACTGTTATGCGTCTTAAGTTTGTGAACAATATGTAGTTAGATGTGAAAGTCGTTTTGATTCGGAATTTATTGATAAGCCTGCCGAAAACTTTGATAACGCATCCACATCTTCGGCATCTACTTTGATAACCAGCAGTAGTGTACCCAAGTGTGACTTTAAAAATGTATTTTTTGTCAAAATAATTAAAAAAGGAGTAAAGACAACTTTTCGATTTTGTGAACCAGAACCAGCCAAAAAATTGCTAAGGCAATGTAAAAGAAAGACAAGATCGTGTGTTCGTAAGGCTAAGCACTTGTGCCGATGAAAAAGACGTTTTCGCGGCAGACGTTTTGTACCACAGACTTTGTTTAATAGAATATTTTCGTGGCAATGATGAACAGCCTAATGAAGAACGGGATTACGACTCATTATTAAATGATGCTTTTCAACTGTTAGTATTAGAAATAAACTATGAACTGATAAGCAAGGGTTTCAAGGTGTCATATTTGACTCACAGGTTGCGTCAGTTTTTTCAAGGTGACAGCTCAGTCATAGACATCAGGGTTACATAAACGTTGTTGATAAAGCATTATGGCGAAACTTTGTTATTTTCACAACCCTGTGATAAATCCAAATCATTTCTTGTGTTTAATAGCAATATGAAAGAACAACAGCTAGTACTATAAATCCGAATTATCTCAGAAACAGCCATTACAGTAGAATCACTTAGGGAAGATGTAAAAAACAAATCTTTCGAACTGGATAAGTTTTTGAGTAATGAATCAGCAATTTCAGATTCTTTTGACAATTTCAAGTTTTCTCCTTCATGGGATTCTTTCTTTAGGCAATAGTTTTCAAAGATAGAAAAATTACGGTTTTACTATAAACCAGATCTAAATTTCTCATAACATTACTAAATAAATTATTACATTCAATAAGTTATAGCACCCTCACTAGACTTGACAACCAAGTTTTGACTCATACAGTTGAAAGTAGCGGTGACAGTATACCTATCCCATCGAACATAGTTCCGAATTCAGGTTTATTTATTCACGGGGCTATTGATAATGACCACTTCAATGAGGAAATGTACGACGGGAAAGAGACAACGCACGTAACAGCAATGGTGTATCAACCTGCAGGTGAACATAATGAACTACTCAATGATAACAGAAAAAATGTGTGGTATTTTGCAGCTTTTAAATAAACGACAACTATCAGATGATATTGTGACAAAATTAGAAGCATTCTATTTTAAGTTATTGAGAAGAAAAACAGAAACTTGCAATGAAAGTCGCTACATCCAAATAACAACACACTCTTCTGTCAGTTATAAGCAAACTGTCTTGCACAACAGACAGTTTCAAATTACATCTGTTATGGTGTAGTGCCCAACTGTACTATTGGGAAAAGTCCCTAAGTGCTGCAATCGAACCTTTAGATTTATTAAAGTACGGATTTTTCCAAGATAGTTCTGGAAACTTAAACCCTCTTTTTATGGAAATGTCCCTTACTCCTACTACGTTACTTAAACCATGCAACTCCAAAAACTGCTCCTAGGCAACTTGTGGCTGTTTTTCCAACAACTGTTCCTGCTGCTCCTACTGCAAATTCTATGACAATTAATTGTAAAAACCCGAAAACCTATCACACATTGTTTAATTGACTCTCTATCTTAATCAAACATATCATAAAAGTTTATTTCAATTTTAAACACAATATATAAGTTATTTTTGTTCATTTCAATTAAGTGTATATAGTAGGCTATGTGAAAGCTTCAAAGACAATCAAGTGATAAAGTTGAGGCTGAAGAATTCATTCTCACAAGAGAAAATTCCATTTATAAAATAACAAGTAAGATATAAAATACGATAATACCTTTTTATATGTATAAATATGTAGTTTTTTTTAGGTATAATGTGGCACGTTGTTATGGTTTAAACAGCAAAGGACCCGTTATTTTGAGATTAAAGTAGCCTACATATTAAAAAAGAAAATGTTAAACTAGTTAATTTATATTACGCGTATATGGTTTTTGCTTGTAACATTTTCGAAGTAAATAATGTGTGTAATACAATGTCGTTTAGAGCATGTTTCTATCATGTCTACTTCACGAGATATGAACACTTTTATAGATCGCGCCCCCGCGCTACTTCCCCCGCGCAGTGCCCCACTACCCCGGAAACCTGGCGTATGCAAAATATTTTGAAATAAATACTATTTGATGAGGGTAAAAATGTAGTTTACCTTGTCAAACGATTTCTAAGGGAATTTGATATAACATGAAAGAACACATCTAACTGATTGTAGAAACAACAAAAATTTTCCCGGGAAATAATATTTGTAGGAGTTATGAAAGAAATAAAACTTGAAATTGTATAGGTTAAGTTTCGACTTTTCCATGATATTTGACGTAATTATAACAAAATAAATCACTTCACATACACCAAACATGTAAGAATTAAATAAACTAAACAATATTAACCCCAAAAGTATCCACAAAGCAAAAAAAATGTGAAAATAATGTAACAAACATAATAACGTAAACAAATGCATCGAACAATAGAAAGTACAGTTTAACTGGGTATTTAAAATGGAAATTAATCAACGTTGCCAAATCGAACAATAGGTTATTGTACTGAATATAAGGTGTGTATAAATCAAGGTAACTAGATAGTAAAGGTTGCCTCATTTGAGAAATATCAAAAAATTATAATATTTGTATAATTATAATATTTCGTCGTATTATCACTTTATATAATTAGAATAAAAAAAAACTAGAGGACTTACCTAAACTGTTTAGTCACAGTATTTTGCCGATAACAGTATGATTATAATATTTGTATAATTATAATATTTCGTCGTATTATCACTTTATATAATTAGAATTAAAAAAAAACTAGAGGACTTACCTAAACTGTTTAGTCACAGTATTTTTCTGATAACAGTATGATTATAATATTTGTATGATTATAATATTTCGTCGTATTATCACTTTATATAATTAGAATAAAAAAAAAAACTAGAGGACTTACCTAAACTGTATAGTCACAGTATTTTGCCGATAACAGTATGATTATAATATTTATATAATTATAATATTTCGTCGTATTATCACACTATTTATAGTTAGAATGAGTTGCCTAAACTGTTCGTTTCTACACAAAAAAGAACAAGAACAATCCGGCAACGCTGGCAGGATGGTAAGAAAAACATGTCGGCACTTTACAATGTAAATTTCCATAACGAACTTTTGATTTGAAAGTTTTTAATGTTGTAAATGTTGAAGATGGTTAAATATTGGTTTCCCGGTATCAGTGAAGTGTATAAATACTATATTTATTAAGAAAAAAGTTCAGGTTTGTGTGTTTATAGTAGTTTGGATTGACAAGGTAAAGTAAATAAATACCTTGATGAGTGATGAAATAACATGAAAATATATTGATTTACAGTATAATATAATTTAATAGTAATGAAATCGTCATAAGTTATTGCAATTATAAAATAAAATATGGTACTTTTAAAGATATACGTACATTTATCGATTTCCTTTGCAGATACGGGATTTTTGCTAATGACATTTTCTGAAGAACATAATGTGTTTAATAAAATGCCGTTTAGAGCATGTTTCTATCACGTCTCGTTCATGAGATTTGAGCGCTTTTATAGATCACGCCTTGCGCTACTTCCCCCCTGCCCCCCAAGTTGTGCACCTGCTGAGAGGGCGACAACATCGGTTTAGGTCATCTCCAAGGTGCCCCCAACAACAATCAAAAGTCAAAATGCGTTACACTTTCAGTGCATACTCAACCCCCTATAGATGCCGGACTAAGTGGAGATTCGTTACTGTATTGTACTTTGTACTGCAGTGTTTTGTTTCTCTTATACATTTAAGTTTATATATAATTTCGTTTGGTTGATTTCAATTGGCAAAACTGCAATAGACGAAACGAAAACTAATCCTTTTATGTCAAATAGTTTAGTTTTCTCTTGTCGTAAACTATATTCACAAAGTTTACCGTGGAAGCCCATGTTGCAGAGGGCCCTACTGTACAGCGTCAGCCTACTAACATGTTTGAACTTTATTTGTGCTCGTGTGTCGTTTGTGTTATATGTGTTTTTTATAAATCGTGTTAATCGTTTTTAAATGTGTTTTGACCACCCGACGATGGAAGAACTAAGTTCCGAAACACGTGTCGTAAAATACGTATTGAAGGAAAAACTTCAAAAAAAGGATTGCTGGCGGTAAGTAACACATTAAAAAGTTATTAGTTTTATTCTAACGTGTATTGTTGTGCTATTTTAATTCTAACACATTGTTAAAATTGTTTTCTGAAAGCAAATATATTCTCCCAAATAAAATAATATACTCTCCAAATAATTAATACAAAATTTAGTAAAATTACATCAGAATTTAGGTCACGATAGATAGCACAGCACCAATAATGCTATGATGTTTTCTGTAAACTAAAGTTATTGCTAATTTTTCTCAATCCTTAATTCATTTTGATAACAAATATTGAATTTACAGATTTTACCTAAAGTTTTTATATTATTAATCAGTTATTGGTGTACAATATTCAATCATTTATTTTCCTAAAAAAACAGCTCTTCCATCAAAATAAATGTAAACAAAACAACTATTTTTTCACTTTGTATTAAGGTTCCACATTAATACAAATTATTCTTGAAAATATAAATATGAATAAAAAACAATATTAAGAGAATAATAATAACAAGTTTATGAGGTTGATGGTTTCATGCGGGCTACTAGCTTAAGATCTCCGTTTCAATAGCATGGATAATGCCTGCCCATGCTATCAACTAAACTGTAAACGGACAATAAGTAAATTCAAGATTTGTATGCAATTTTACCCACGGCGAAACAAATGCATACACATTATTTTATTCAGTACTGTAATATTTTCAGCGAAATAATGATTGATTAGAGCAGACGCATTTGGTTTGGGGTAGGGTGGTAGGAGTACTGGTTAGCTGGATCCTGACGCATGCGCAGTAGGGCCAGAGTTTATGCGTGAATGACAGGAATTATTTTTATAACAGAAAGATGTTACAGTACCTGTCATTTATTATAGCCTGGATAAACCAATGAAATCTTAAAATCATGATAGTAATTTTTCAAAAAGTATAAGTTTTGCAAAGACACCCTTTGATATCCCCTGCGTTAAAAAGTCGTCTTGTGTGCAATGCCTTATTGTCTTGAAAGGATTTGAGTATTGCATTATTTTAGTCCTTAATCTACTGCAGCAAAGTCAAAAGGATGTTTGTAAGTTTGCTATTATACAATTATGTATGGTTAAATATTCATAACCCCTAGCCTGATGAACCGATTTTGTAAAAAAAGGTTGTTGCTTTGGTTTCGTAATTTTTATAATATTTGAAGGGATACAACAAAAATGGCAGATGCTGGGTTTCACATAATCCGAGTACTATTATAATTTGCCAAATCTTATTGCGTTTTAAAACATCAGGTTTTAAAATCACATGTTTTTCTACATTTGTTTGTTTATGAAGTAAAAGTACCTTCATATCAAATTGCATTGCTAAAGGTAGTCTAATATAGGGCCTAAGAGGCTAAAAGACAGATATAACCAAACTGTAAGGATTACCATATAAAAATCTAATTTTAAAAAAACTTCTTTCAAGGAGAAGTTCCTTAAAATGGTATGTAAAAAATTAGTGGCCAGTCACAAAAAAACATCAGCAGTGTTTAAACATGATCAGAAAATAGCCAATGAAAGCCAAATAAGTGTGTCAATTTAGTCTAGTTCAAGAAAAGCACATATTTTAGGAAGCTAAATATTTTACACTTTAGATTTGTTTCTATTTATAAATTCAATTCATTTATTACAAAATATAAATACCATTTCAATACATCCATCATTTATTGAACGCAAATATTGTTTCCTTCAACTTCCTACAATTAAAAACAAAATTCATTAGCTGTTTAAAAATTCTATTTTATTAAGATGTCAAAAATTTGGTCCAGCATCTTGGATCCGCCGTTTTGAATGTGACTTTTGTTTTAAATATGAAAGTGGTCATGTGATACATTATTTCAATGTACAATTTTAAAGCCCACTTCACACGTTGCAATTTGGTTGTACAATCTGGGTTGTACAATCAAATTGTACAATCAGATTTTAGGTTGTATTTCTGTTTACACGCTACAATCAATTGTTACAATTGTGGTTGTACCAAGTGATTGATACAATTTGGTTGTAGATTGTATTTCTGTTCACACGCTACAATTTATTGCTCAAACTATTCTTAAAAAGTTAACAAAAATATAATTATTCCTTGGTAAACCTCAGTTGTGACTTGTGATCACTATGGAGGAGGTGCTGTCGTGGTCGCTTTACTCAATAGTTTTGGTGAGACAAGCGAGAAAGGGACGACAGAAACCAAGGAGCAAGTGCTGCAGGCCTTGGCTTCTTAATATACAGTATATTCCTTCCTGTATACTGTGCGTAATTTACTGATTTTCTTGGTAACAGCGGTCTTATCAGCCGTAGGGTCAAACTCTTTGAACTTTTCAATCAATTCCGCGTATGCGAGATCTTTTTTGGACCTGGCACAATAATCCTTATTAGTCACTTGCCGAAGACAAGGGAAATTTCGATAAAGTTCTATAAATTCTACTATGAATTCCCGAGAATCCGTCATGGTGCACCTCTTCAAACAACTGCAGTCTGATTGTGGGAAGGATCGACACTGTTTTGAGTGTTTTGGTTGGACGGTAGATTGGAAGCCCGTTTACACGTTGCAACCTGTCCTTACAATCTCGTCACATTGTACAATTGATTGTATGATTTATCAAAATTTTCACCAATCTTGCAATCTTCCAATCTTACAATTAATTTTTACAATCTCTCGTTCACACGTTGCAATCTGATTGTACAACCAAATTGCAACGTGTGAAGTCGGCTTAAGACAAAATCAATGGTGAAAACCGCACATCCATACCAACCTGAAGATATTTGCATTTATTTAGATTGCTTTTTTACTTGTTTATTTATTGTAATCCTCTTATATTTATTATTGTTATTATTTTTGTTCACTATTGTTAAAATGTATGTACATTAAATCGATACCTTATGATTTGATTGTTTGATTATGTTTAATTTGATTAAACTTCATAACATTTTATAGGTAAGACTTTTAACGTACTTTATTTAATGTTTACCCTGCATATCAACTTGGAAGTTCAGGACCCAAGTAAAAAATGTAAATTGTACGTGCAACTAAATTTAAAATACCATTTCAAACATACCAAGGTATAATTTGTGAAGATTGTCAAACAATGTTTTGTTCTTAACTTTCCATGATTAGGTACCTTTAATAAATATATTTATTTCCTTTTGTGTTTGCTAAAATTCATTTGCAAATTTAGTGGTAAATCAAAGGAGCTGCGAGACTGTGACACACGTACAGACAAACATGACAAAACGAAACACCTATTAAACCGCGACGTATTAAAACCCAACTATCTAACGCTTTCTAAAGTACGCATCGCAAGAAAGTCGATATTATTAATTTGTTTTTTCACGTGCTGATTTCTTATGTTATCGATTATTTTTAGATTTCTATTTTCGTAAACTATTGCTATATATGTTATTTTCAAGGGGCTATTTTAATATTATAATTTAGGTATTTATTTGTTTTCTATTTGCTGCAATTGGAACCCTAAATACTGTTCGACACTGGCGTTGTACGCTACTCATCCCCCCCCCCCCCCTGGTTGGTTTAACTAGTTTCAAGTACTGTCAACAACAACAAAATGAACTTATTTCTGAAGTAAATATGATAGATAACCTTGTTTTCGTTACTTCACTTTTTTATTTTATAAAGTTGTAATACTTTTTATGTATTCTTTCACTGTTTTAATTAATTTAAGTCTATAGAAAGTCTATTTATATTTTGTTATTAAAATTTGAATTAAATTTTTTAATTAATTTCTATGAAATGTATGCTGTTGTAAGCCATTAAATAAATAAGCAAATAAATAAAAGAATTAATATATCAAATGTGGTGGATACGGAGCTATGCCTTCTCTATTTCTACTCTTCTCATGAATGTACATTACACGCATGTTATTACAACACTACCGACCTCTGGTAACAATGATAGAAAACACTTCGCGTTCCGGCAAGGACGTTGTTACGTCACAACCCACGTGTTTTGAACCGAGAAAACGGTCCACGCCCAATGTTGTTCCCTGAAAACACACCTGGAATGCATTATTCTATTGTAGTCTTACTACGCGTTAAGATGCAATGATTCAGGCGGTGAAAAAATGTCAAGATCAGCTGATTCTAAGTACTGTGCTTCTTTATATGGAAACAATCCGTCTTGATTTGTCAATCAAATATTTGATGAATCATTGAGATCGTGTATAGAACGTTACTTTGCTTTCCAAACAAACAATCACGGATTTGATTTAATCTGCGCTTTACTAAATAAACGGTACCAGGAACTGGCACATACTTTCTCACAAATACATTTAAATTACTAAACAGATTCACTGTGACTTGTAGGGTGGGGTAGGAGTGTTTTTTTATTAAAGTTGGAGATTAACTAATAAATATTATTATTATTATTACTATTATCTAGAGAGAAAACTATTCGATCGATTTCGAAAAAAATTGCACCAAACACGTCAATTAGGTCTTCATAGATGCACGTAAAATAGTTTTGAAATTTTTTTTAAAACAACCCGCTTTATGGCCAAAAAACCCCCCAAAACAGTTATTATTATTATTATTATTAGCTAAACGAGAATTTTTAGAAAGATGCTGGTTTTTTAATATGGTAGGGCACATTAAAGGCTACAAATAAGCCAAATTTTATCAAAATCGTTAGAGCCGTTTTTTAATAAAAAAATAATAACTGATTTTTGGGGGTTTTTTGGCCAAAAAGGGGGTTGTTTTTCAAAATTGTTCAAAACCCTTTTTCGTGCATCTATACAGGCGTACTGGACATGTCTGGTGCAAATTTGGTTGAAATCGATCGAATAGTTTTCTCTCTACCTTTGTATACTTTTATTAAAGTAGGCGATTAACTAATAAATATTATTATTATTAGCTATAGAGAAAACTATTCGATCGATTTCGAACAAATTTGCACCAAACACGTCAATTAGAGCTTTATAGATGCACGTAAAAACGTTTTGAAAAATTTTGAAAAACAACCCCCTTTATGGCCAAAAAATCCCCAAAAATCAGTTATTATTATTACTAACTAAACGAGAATTTTTAGAAAGATGCGGGTTTCTGTATATCGTAGGGCACATTAAAGGCTACAAATAAGCAAAATTTTATCAAAATCTTTAGAGCCGTTTTTTTATAAAAAAATAATAACTGTATTTTTGGGGGTTGTTTTTCAAAATTGTTCAAAATCCTTTTTCGTGCATCTATACAGGCGTACTGGACATGTCTGGTGCAAATTTGGTTGAAATCGATCGAATAGTTTTCTCTCTAGCTTTGTCTACATACAGACATACATACATACAGACATACATACAGACAGACATTTTGTAAAAACCACTTTTTTGGACTCAGGGGGTCCCAAAACGGATATTTCCACAAAAATCTCAACATCGATTTTTTTGCGATCACTATACTTTCTCTATACTATAGTATAGTGAGAAAGTAAAATGGTTCTAAAGTGCGTTCTGAAATAATTGTTGCCTATTTACAGTTTATCAATGTGTGCCTCAAAACGTAGAATGAGGCAAAAGCTAATTTGATGGCCTTTTTTACTTCTTCCCAACTTACAACCATTCTTGTATTTTGCTATTGAAGACAATAGTCCAATATGTTCAACCATAATCATCATAACTATATGATTTTCCGTATTGTTATCTCTCTATTATTTACAACAAAAACTCCTGTCATTCAAGCAAAAC
The DNA here is from genome assembly GCA_018207615.1 of Philaenus spumarius. NCBI lineage: Eukaryota > Metazoa > Arthropoda > Insecta > Hemiptera > Aphrophoridae > Philaenus > Philaenus spumarius. The sequence continues at coordinate 427,080 of JAGFPH010000378.1, forward strand.
CTCTAGCCCTACTACGCATGCGTCAGGATATAGGTCACCTCTACCCCACTACCCTTCCCCGATTAAGTGCCTCTGTCCTAATCAATCGTTATTTCCGAGGTAAAAAACAGAGTATACAATAATATATGTTTGCATTTGCTTCTCCTCTAGTTTCCGTAGGGGTTTTTTAGCGAGACTATCAGGGGAACAGAGTATTTAAAATAATAAAATTCAGATCTGTAATGTATATTATGCAGAAATATATTTATTTGTTTAATTTTCGCACAAGTTTAATAAAAAAAAACATGCTTTTCTAATAATATAATATAGAATGGACAATTTAAGGTTGAATTAGTGTTCTGTGTTGTTCTATCTACATATAACTAAAAAACGCCAACTCTGGATTTCAATGTTATATAGTGATGAAAAGAAAAACTAAAATTTTTTATAGAAATATTTAAACAAAAACTATAGAAAATGAAGTATAAATTATTATAAATTTTACTATTTCGTACGCTTTTCTTGAATGCCGATGGGCTGTAACCTAAAATAAGAGAACCTACTTTGACAAACAGAAATTGAGTTTATTTGCATCGACTTCAAAAAGAATATTTCAGATGTCAGGTGTTTCAAAAATTAATATTAGCGTATATCCACGCGTTTATTAGCGTTTTTTTAGTTGATACATTTAAAATATTTTCTTTGAAAATTCCCTTTTAATTTATTTAAATCAAAATATTACCCTCCACCTCAAACAATGTGAAATTTAATCCAAAATGTAATAGATCCTTGTTGATTCCTATGCCTTGTGGAATGCCTCTGTGTCTTATGACATAACTAATATTGTAATCTACAAACTATTCTGCTATCCTGAAATCTGCCACTATTTATTTATTCATTTATTTAATTTTTAAAAGTCTGATTAGTGAAGTCAACAATTTAGTCAGATTCTTACATTCAGTTTGCATTATTTGTCAATACAGTACTTATATATTATTTCTCAAAGGTGTTTTTTGTCGCTAAGCGATATCTTCCTTAATTCGTCATCAAAATTATTATTGATTACTTTAAAGTTTATGTACAAAAAGCTTAAAATTCATGTTAGGTTACATGGTTCTTAATAGAAGGCGCTATCTATTAACAACATGACAGCTGTTAGATTGTTTACATTCTATATGCAAGTATGTATAATCTATCACACAAATCAATTAAATTCAACCAAAGTAAATAATTAAACGTATTCTATTTGCAATTATTATTACCATCATTCGTTTATTTTATCATTATATTAATACGAAAATTGTAGTACCTTTTTTTAGTATTTATTATGAAAGGAGAGGAATGAAATTTAAATCAATTAATTAACTAGGTGCAATACCTGCTTTTCTGTCTTGTATCCAATCCTAAAATCACTTGGCGATTACCGCAGTTTCGGGAAACCTATGTACCCATCTTCAGATCACACAAAAATCCATTCATTAGGACGCCAAACACATTAGAATTCATCACACAAAACAAAAATCACAAAAACACGTTACGAAACACATTAAAACACCCTTTTTAAACATTAAAAACATGGATTGGGCATAATCACGCCAAACGAGTACAGTAAAACGTTTGAGTCGCATTGAACGTTTTACTGTGACCGGTTAGCGTGATTAGGCCTAATCCATGTTTTTAATGTTTAAAAAGGTGTTTTAATGTGTTTCGAATGTTTTATGTGATTTTTGTTTTGTGTGATGAATTCTAATGTAGGCCTATTTGATGTCCTGATGAATGGATTTTTTGTGTGATCTGAAAATGGGTACATAGGTTACCCGAAACCGCAGTAATCACCAAGTGATTTTAGGATTGAATACAAGACCAAAAAAAAACAGGTACCTAGTTAATTAATTGATAAAATTCTCCAATCTGTGGGCTAACATGTTAAAAAAAACTTGTATCACTCGAAATGTACTGTGCCATAGATGTGCAGGAACAAAATAATAAGTGTATATATATTGCCGTAAAGACAATTCAAATTAAATAAACTAGGCCTAACCTAAAATTGTGTTGATAAGCCGGATATCCGAGTCAGCTGTTTTATCTGTTATTTTATTCTGTTGGTTGCTATGGCAATTATTTGGTATATATTGCCATTAAAGCTAGCCATACACGGTCCGATTTGTAGGACGACCGAGTTGGACTGCAAGTTAGATGCGTTTCACCACTCACGATCCAACTTACCATCCAACTTACGATCCAACTAACGTTTCCATTAATAATAATTCCATTAACAGCTGATTTTAAACTTCGAATCCATTATTTACTTTTCTAAATTTTAGGTTAGGATTTTATTAAAATGTACACCTGAGCATTGCTGGTTCTTTTAACCTTTATTATTTATAACTGATGTTATAATATAAAATAATTTCATGTTGGATATTTACGATCTTAGTTTTGAGGTTATTATTAATCCTACATCTTTATTATAAAGAACATATAACATAATTATGTGTATAGAAAGTTTCAACAGGTTTGGCGTGCGGAGCACGCTGGGGTATCCCAAGTAATAAATAAAAAATATACACATTGATTTACATTATTCAAAACGTTCTCAAATTTTCAACTCCACGTCAAGAAATCATTCCAATTCAGTCGTCTTTCCTTGTAGGCCTACATTGTGGTAGTTGTATAAAAATGTACAGCGATTACTATATGCAAATAATTAGACTAAACAATTCCCTATATTTTGTCAGTATACTTACAATCACTTATTTTTTTAAAATATAGTAGACAACCGCTTATATTTTTTTCAGTATAGAAAACAATAACTATCCTATATATTTTCAGTATAGTAGACAATCGCCTACATTTTTCAATATACCGTAGTAGACAATCGCCAATATTTTTTCAGTTTACTAAATAATCACCTTAATTTTTTCATTAAACTAAACAATCTACTATATTTTGTCAGTATACTTTCAATCGCCTACATTTTTCAGTAAACTAAACAATCACCTATATTTTTAAATATAGTAGACAACTGCCTAATTTTTTTTAGTGTATAGTAAACATTCACCTATGTTTTTCAATAGGTTAAGAAATTATTTTTGAGCTTTTGTGACGCGAAGATGCTCAAAAACATATCAGTTTGCATAAATTGCATCACTTGTGTTCACAAACAAATATTCTCCCGGTACAATTCAATAAATTCCAAAAACCATTTATTACCCATTATTATAGAAGTAAAAATGTACAAAGTATAGGGGAAAAGGGAAGATCAAACATCAACAAGGAGAAGGTTTAAAATGACAATCGGACGATCACCCCATTCACAGTCCGACTCCGTCGGAAGTTGGAAGTCGGATCATCTTGTAGTCTGATCTGGGACTCCGATTTGTACGATTATCCAACTCGTCGTCCATCAAGCCCATTCACGCTCCTACATCGGATCCTACATCGGACATCGGACATTGAATCGGACTACAAATCGGACCGTGTATGGCCAGCTTAAGAAAAATAAAATAATCTAGGCCTACCCGAAAATTGTATTACGAAGCTGTTATCCGAAACAGCTGTTTATCAATATAAACATGTGTTTTTTTAGCTCATGGCTTTATATTTTTCATTCACTCATGGTTTTTCAATCCAAAACACTTTAACAATCAACAAATAAACGAAAACATTGTTGATAACGTTCGAACAAAATTAATCGAATTTCGACCACAGGCGATACGAGTTATATTAAATAGGTTAGCTTATTGTATAAATGGTCATTCATCTCTTAGTGAATGTTCGGTGAATGTTTTCTACCGGGTATTAAAATACTGAAACCATATTCGTTAAAGTGATAAATTACCCATCCTATGTATGATCTTCACCCTGATCAGACAAAAAAAAATTATTTATAGATAATACATTAACAAAGTTTGTATTTGCTATTCAAATAGCATTGTTAAAATTGTATAACTGGGAAGTGACGAATGAATTTGTTTAAAAATATTTAACTCCGATGAAAGAGTAGTTAATTTGAGGTTAAACCTCCACTGAGTTTAACTACTACACGAACTGCAACCAACTTAGACATTATTTTACACACCTTTGTCCAAACACGGATTAGTAAAATGCTCATGAAAAAACATGATCATGTGCTTGTTCCATAGTTTGTTTCTAAAGCACACTATGAATCATACCGATCTCACATGATCATTGCATAATCACTTCTAGGCTAGTCGTCATCTCGACGCCTTTTTAGAACTAAAGACAATTATGTCGTACCCAACCACGCAACACACAGCCACATAGACGCAAGATGACATTCTTTTACCTTTCGTACGAATAAGGGAATACGGCAAGACAGGTTGGATGATACAGTATATTGCAAACAGGCAGATACTTTATTAGGGCATGAATTCCAAGGGCAAGACTGTTTGAATACTTGTTGTCTTGTTTTGAGATTTATTTTTATTTTATTGTTATGTCTATATTTATGGTTATATTTCTGGTTTGGCATATTTGATACTTCGCCTATCCGAAAGATCTTTTTTTTTCGGATAGGCTACTAATATTTCTTTTCGTTTTACATTATGCCATTATGGCCCACCAAAACTAAGAATTCATAAGATCATGATCGAAACCACAAAAAAACAAGTACAATTTTGTACAGTTAGTGTTCAATCTACGGTTTTTGTGCAGGTATAATATAGTGGCAAGTATAAAGCTTAAAATATATTAATCTATATTAGTTTTACTTAGTTGTGATCTCAATTTCAGAACGAAATATGTCAATATTTGTAAGTTTAAGCGTCTTTATTATTAAACGAAATTTTGAATAAAGTCGACATATTCCATCAAAATTAAGTAATTTCGCTGAACATTGATTTAAACAATATTTATCTTTATTTATAGCCATAGCAACCAGTTGTACACAATAACAGATAAATAGCTAGTTTTAAGTTACCAGCAATAATGACTCATAAACGGTCACATTTAAAGAAACAATAACAAATACTAAACTAGTATACAGTTCTACATGTGTGATTGTTAATTTTTGTGAGCCTGTATTTTGATCGTGTGTGCCTTGCCTAAAGATGACTTGGTTCACGCGAAACAGCTGTTGTGACACGTAAAATGAAAATAATTATTTTCAAAAGTAAGTCATGTTAAGGCTCGCCGGGAGTGAAAATATTTCTGAGTTGACCGCAGATCTCCAAGCGGCAGAGCTGTGCACTACTAGCATTGAATTTGTGTGCTTTTCATTCTTCCACTAGCAAATATGGGACAGCTTCATAAAGGCGGAAACTAGATGGTTACATTCATAACCCTGACTGTAAACGTACTGAAATGCGCATGCATGACAATGTATGTGTGTGTTATTAAACACAGCTTTCTCTCACGCATTAAAAAATTAACGGATACAATATTTTCCAGTATTCCACCGTGAGCAACAAGTTGAAGTGATAACCACCAAAGTGCGGGCTAAACACGCAAGTAGAAACACAAATTCGACGCGTACATCCTTCTTCCACAATAAAGATTATTTTTTCGTCATAAATTATCCTAATTTATTGGAATTACTTTTATTTGAAAGATAATTAATTTTTAAATATGGTGAGCTTTTTACATTTTTGATACTTGCATAATTGAATAAGGGGGAAGGAGCAAACTTTGATTTTGAGTTAAGTCAAAGAATAAATTTAGTTAAAAACAAATTTAAAAAAACTAAATGATATCCACGTTCGCACAGTCCTAACCTTTTAAAATAACTTATTCATAAACATTTTCCGATCATTAGTATTCCAGTTATATTGTTACGCGTTACAATTGCGCTTATGAGAGTTGAATTTAAGATGGTGGCTTGGCCTTCTGAGCCTTATACAAACCACGCTTTTATTAATTTTCTCTCATTACATTTCCCCATCAAGGTATAGGTTAAGTTAAATATAAGTGAAAAACATACGCCAAGACCGAGATTTGAACCCAGGTCCTATAGTATCCCATCCCAACACTCTACCAACTGAGCTACCCTGATCACACCAGATATTGTTCGAGATTATCTCATTTGTACGGTTTACTACATTATTGTGAACTATCAGTATTTCAAACGACTTTTAATAGCACGACCGTTGCCTGCAAATAGAACTAAGACTGATTTCAACATTTATGAAAACTTCTTCATATTTTTGGGAATGGTCAGGAGTTTCCAAGCGTAACAAAACAATTAATTCAATTTCTCCGTGATATAGGTCGTAAAATTATAAACGTTGGACATTAAATAGACTTATGAATCCTAACTTTGAACGTTTCCAGATCTGGATTTCAATTAAACACAGTTTCCTAAAGTGAACGTTTCGGTTACATTATCGTGTTCTACAGTTCCGTGTAAATACCCTAAGATTTGCATGTGTAAAGGCAACAGTTTCTATTGTCAGACTTAACAAACAGCGCTAACAATACGCTTACACTAAACATTTATTGGCTGTGAGGCTAATGTATTCCTGGCTATGACATCACCCTTGGCAGATAAGCCTAATGGTGTGCTTCATCTGTGCTCAAAAAGAAGATCTGTACCGTAACGGTTTTCACATTTCAATGAAATAAACTACTGAACCATAGATGCAACTTCAAAACATTTATGAATGCATTATGCATTGTATAGATGTATTTAGCTTTGTGCTGCATATCTAGTTGTAGCAAGACTGTGCTTTTTCGTACTTGTCAGTTTCATTTAAATGGATGTTTTTAAGTTTTTCAACGATAACTCTCGACTGGTCATTAAAATATTATTATCAGATTTTTAATTTAATTTCTATAATGTGACTTGATAAAACATGAAGTATCAAGCACCTTTTAAATGAGAATTATATTTTTAGTTGTTACACATACGCCTCGTTTATGCACTAGCGGTCGACCGCTGACAATTTTGTCAAGCGGTTGACCGCGGCGGCTACCCACTCGTTTTTTAAACACTGTGGTGGGGGAGCCAGTGTTGCCAACTGTTCTCCAGTCCTGTCAGTCTGAAAAAGTGTTATAAAAAAATGTAATCAAACACCGGGTAGGTTGGCAGCACTGACTTGGCGGAAGCGGTGAGCCGCTGTGCATAAACGCTCCCATTTAAACCAATGCATTTTGAAACCGCAAAAAACTGCGGTTTGTAAGTGCACCGCTCTGTTTCTGTGAACCGCTGCGGCTCGCCGCTCCGCTTCTTGTTGCATAAACGTGCCCATTTAACTCAATGCACTTATAAAAGTAGCG
>JAGFPH010000378.1:434304-472467 GCA_018207615.1 Philaenus spumarius
CCATTTAACTCAATGCACTTATAAAAGTAGCGCGGCGCGCCGCTGCGATCGACCGCTAGTGCATAAACAGGGCCTAAGTAGTTGATGCTATACAAAAATTTAAAAAAATCTAAATTTTAAGTACAATTTTAACGGAAACAAGCTATGCTTATAAAAACAACGCAAAGAATTAAAGACTTCAAATTATGTTTAAAATCCATAGAAGGGTAAAAAATAGATGTTTCTGCAAAAAACAAAATAAATTGGCAACAATATAATAAAAAGGCGACTTTAAAAAGTAAATTGGATTTATTTTCCACATCAATTTTTGTAAAACCAAACCATTTAAAGTGGTACCACACTTAAAAATATGACCCGGTGTGTGTCATTTATTCCAACATAATTATATTGGGGTCTTTTTTTAAATAGGCCACCATTGGTATATTTAGGAATTCAATTTTCAATATAAAAGCATTAAAAACTGCACTTTAAAATGAGAACTTGTAGCCTAATAAACAGAGGGCTTTCGATTAACAACTATTATTTGCAACAGGGAGAATGAACAGCTGATACTGAACATATTTTATCAACTTATTTTTCAAGTGTGACAAATCTGTAGTTTTGTCACTTAATTACTTTGCATTATGGATTTAAAAAATAACAATAACTGTTGATTTTGTAAAAGTTGTTTGTGTGTCTAAACAATGTTTCAATAGTGTTAAGAGCGTTTTCATTGGTTCAAAAGGTTTTCTTACATAAATATCTTCAGCTCAGATAGGGTGTTTTTAAAACTGTATACTCCTCTAACTTTTAAACGATTTTTCGTATCGAAAAAACATCACGAACAAAATAAAATAGTCTTAAAATAACTTGTTAAATCCACAATCATCATAAAATATAGGGTATCCCATAAGAAATTCGAAATTTGACCGCCATATTGGAAAATGGCGGCTATTTACAAATATTTTATCTACACATTTTTTTAATTTCTCAAAAAAAAAACAAGGAAAGGTTCCCCATTTAAAGTTTGCTGCCAGATTTATAATTTACAAGATACTAATGGTTTCTCATTTTTAAAAAGACACTGTATAAACAAAATACTTATACTCAAAAAGACATTTCTGACGTTGAAAAACTTACACATTAAAAGTTCTGACATTACAAACAAAAATCATAAAACATAATTTAAAAGTTTTTATTTGATATTTTTGTTCTTTAAACGTATATTCCAATCTTGAACTCGTTTACGTGTTACTTAGTTTAGACTGGTTCAACAGAAATACCAAAGTAATAATTTGATATGCACACATAAATGTTGAATCAAAACCGACAAAAACAACAGTTGATAAACATAGTTTTAACGTTAAGAACATTTACAACACAATTATAATAATGTGCTGCAATCACACTTGTCTTGCAATGCAGTTCGGTGCATAATTATACGAGGCTTGGCTTCCCGGAAATTTAATTTCTCGGAAAATACTATTCACTCGTGTAATTTAAAAATTGAAGGTGTTGATAAATCTCCGGGAGGAAATGAAAATAATCTAGTGCTTATAGTTTATTCAAGGTTCAATAAATAATAGGAAATCCTTATTTTATAAAAATGTAATTTTCAGGTCATAGAATAAATAATATTTTACTCAAATCAGATATTAAGCAATGCGGTTAAAAAATGTGTTTAAGTATTCTCAAAACTAGACCTTTCTCAATCAAAATACAGCAGAATCATTTTAACTGAAATAAAAGGGGCTGATTTCTAAGTTTTTTAGATAATCAAAAACAGGTTTGCAAAAGTCAACAATTATATAATTAAACCTAATTAATGGAAAACATTTATATAAAGTATCCCTTGCATGCTGCACATACCAACTTGTGATTGCACAGTTGTAGCGATACAATACGTATATGTTAAATAGTTTTTCATATTCAGGATTATTCGCATAACGCTCCGAGCACTTTCTAAGCGCATTTCACTAAAAAAATATTGAAAAAGGTTCACATAAACATTAAAACACATTTTCGATAATATTTATGAATTTTAATTTAATATCTTGACGTTGAACATAATTTCGTGAAACGCTAAAACTTCGTAAATATTTTAAATTACAATTAACCTTCGCTTTCTTCTTGAAATGGAGGTGACAAAACTTTAAATCCTGTCTGTATTTACTTACATTACAAAATATTGAAATAAAATTGTTTCGATACAATTTTTAATTGCAATTATGATTCTAGGCCAATGATAAATCATATCATATGCACAACAAATACTTTTATTAACAGAGCTTATAATTAGGTCCATTTATTGCTGTTTTATTGTTTTACATATACCGTTGTCCTTATTTAATTCAAGTAACCCAGTGTATGCTAATTATTTGATATTGTTAGTATTGTCCTTATTTTGTAATAAGTGTATTATTATATTTCAAATTATTTGTAAATTAATTTTACTTGGCCTTTACTTTTTACTAAGAAAGTAATTTTACTTAAATGTTATTTGATATGATATTATATAACTTTTTCGGCTAGCTTAAAGCTAAATCAATTTGCCAAATTACTTTTACTAGTGGACCCGGCAATGCTTCGCTATTGCTATTGCTTGATTTACCTAACCTAAAATTATATTCAGTTTTTGATCCAAATCAGTTGTTGATCAAAATCAGCTGTTGATCAAAATCAGCTGTTTTAAGCTTTTCATACGAACAGCTGTTTTTTGTGCCCCTGATAAAATCAAAAGAAATCTTTCTTCTTCTTCCTTAAGGTTGACCTTCCATAAGATTAACATTGAAACTTTGAGGGCCACTGGGGCGTTTCCCTGAGGACCGATGTAAATTATAATGGGATTCTGCTCACCTACAGGACACTACCTTTCTAACGGTATGCGCGAATTTCTCCTACGATGCACACAAGCTGAGAAAAAAGGACGACAAGTTTTGTGCTTGCCTATTAATATATAGATAATTATTAATATTGCTTTAATATATAGTTTGCTTATATTTATTATTTTATAATAGCCTATAACTGTCACACATGTATTCAACACCATTCTGTAATATTACCCTCTCTCTCTCTCTCACTCTCTCTAATATTCACTTCAATATTTCACTTTCTGTTGTTACGATAACCTACTTGGCTAAACTAGTTATAAGTTTTTAGTTGTAGCTCATGTATCATTGAGGATGACGACTTTGTCGTTGAAACGCGTTTGATCGTTAAACGTATGTGTGTGAGAATTAGTGTATTGCTATTATTATTTTAAAATAATTCCTTCTAACTCGTCAAACTAAAATTTTATTAGTAAATTCTTATAAAGCATAGACTACAAAATACAATTTATAGGTTATCTAAAACAATTTTATTCATTGATAATAAATAATAACAAATTGTTTTAAATGAAGGTATGAAACTTTGAAAATACTATTTTCGATATGGCGGGATATCTTAGACAAGTTGACATTACATATTCTAGAATATGTGGTTATCATTTCAACATACAAGTTTTACCATTTTTGACACTTTTGTAATACCCGTTCACTGACACTTTTCCATTAAGCTCTTAGCCTCTTTTCTTTGTTTAGCCTCTTTGGAACAAATTATAAGTAATCAAACACCCTGTATAGCGATATATCGGGTAAAACCTTCATTGTGGTTTTATTTATACTAAACTAATATTTCCTAAATTCTATGTACGACTCGAAGCACTTGTTTCGTTTCATAGTCAATGTCAAACACCACACCTACACACTAGTTCAAGTCTCCTGTTAATAACACCATTGAACTTAAATTTATAAAACTACTCAAGTCAAATCAGTTTATTCCATCACTTGCCAACTTTAATCCGTCCTTGGTTGACTTAAGCAATGGTGCAAAGACAATGCCCGGCTTATCTGTAAACTTAACACATGTCATGTTGAGGCAAAGACCTTGAACTGAACTTATTTGGAGATTTCTGCGCGGCTGGGTCATCGCCGCAGAGAGTGAGTCATAATGTTTCGATAAAATAAAACTGTATTCTCCGACAATATTATATCAGTCTTAACTTCATTGTGCATTCTTTTCTGAGCAATGAATAATAGAATATCCGAAATACAAAGAGCTGATTGTAAATTCAGATATTACCTTTTATGAATTTAGTTTTAAAACTATTTGCAATAGTAAAATAAAACATATAATTTGTAATTAATTAATTTTAAAGTACTTATTATTATTTTATTAATTATAATAAGAAGTTGAAATACGTTCATATTTCTGTATTTAATACGGTTTAATATTTCGTACATAAGGAAAATTTAAAAATGTGATTGAGGAACCTTACTCTACGTAAAAATAAAATTTTATTAAGATTTCAAAACATTTATCCGCCATCATGGATCCGACATTTTGAATGTAACTCTGTTTTTCAAATTGGAAGATGCTCATGTGATACATCATTTCGATGTAGAGTTTCAAGAAAACCCCAACTGTGAAATTTGCACATCCATATCTTTAACTGATTAAAAATGGCGGCCAAAAAACAACGAAATCGTGTTTTCCGATGTTGCTCCATTTTGCTGCACTATTTTTATTTTAATATTTATTATTATTCTTTTTGGATTCAGAATTAAATAAGTTTTCAAACGATATGCCGCACAACGATATTTGATTTAACCACTCGAAATCAATTTTGAAAAAATAAAAATGGGTGTAGCTCAAAAATTTTAAATGCTCCCAAATATCGTTGCGTGTCATATCGTTTGAAAGCTTATTGAATTATAAACCTAAAAAGAATAATAATTAGCATTTTTTTTAATAGTACAGCAAAATGGGGCAAAATCGGAAAACACGATTTCGTTTTTTTTGCCCGCCATTTTTAATCTGTTAAAGATATCGATATGCAAATTTCACAGTTGATTTTCTCTTGAAATTCTACATCGAAATGATGCATCACATGACCAATTTCCCATTTAAAAAAACAAAGTTACATTCAAGATGACGGATCCAAGATGGCGAATAACTTTTTTTGAAATCAATAAAATAGTAGGCCTATTTTTTACCAATTTTCCTTATATACGAAATATTAAACCGTTTCCAGACTTAATTGTCACCCTGTATATATTTGTACTCATTGTTATTATTTTATGGCATACAGTTCATTCATTTTACATACACGTGATGAAAACTGTTTTTTTTTCTCTTTTTTTTCATCTGTTACGTCCGTAACGTGACTCTTTATTGTATTCATTCATTACTTGCTCAAAAAGTCAGCTGACTTCAATAAACAGCTGACTTCTTTTTGGTACTACGAACTAAAAGTATTTTATTGTACTGGGACCAAAATGTATTGTACTCAAACAATGCAATTGCTGTGCTCTAAAATTACTTTCAAAAGTTTCAGCTATTTTACAACTAATAGCAGCACTGTCGCGCTTCGGTGAAAACGCCTTTAGAATATAATATTAAAATATATAGAAAAAAGTATATTGTAATTTAATTCATTTAGTGTTCGAGTGATTCTAATGCAGCATGATAAAAAATATCGTTCATAACAAGTACATAAAGTGTTTTTTGGTGCTTGATCACTTATTTATGCGCTCGGCGTAGCCTCGCACCAAAAACATCCGCTTTAGGTACTAATTATGAAATATCCTATTTCGTCATTAAACATGAAGTTGTAATCTTTAAAAAAAAAGTCCATGCATAAAAATGCACTATTAAAAGTCGACATCGTGTCTTGACCGATCGTTAAAGTCTCCATCACAATCGTATGATACGGTTAAAATAAGAAATATCGTGGGATAATTTCATTATTGCCACTTTAATAATCTCTAAAATACAAGAGACAAAAACAGACCTTCAATTGCATTTATTCTTTTAGCACATTAAAAAAAAAGAGAACATCGTGTGTCTAGTCATTCTTTCGTCAGTAGTTCATTACGTTTTAAAAGACGTACGTAATAAAGACGTGCATACGTTCATTACGTAATTTAATTCATTAGTGTATTGATGGTTCACCACAATGTTTAAATGGTGAATTTGTGTTATAGTTTTATGTTTTTTTTCCTTATTTGTTACTAAAAGATCATATTTTTCGAAAACAGGTATTAATTTATTTTATTTTTTCAGTATGAACAATATTTCTATAGTATTATTTTGAATTTAGAAAATCATGTTTTTTTAACTTAACCACATGCCCTGGTATAGAATCCGAACTATTTGAATTACATGTAGTTTTAACTTAAGGAATTTTAACAGATTGCTGTCATAAAAGTGCGAGCTAAGGTAATATAATATTCATTAAAAAAGTTAATGCCTTCATATGGAAACTACTGAAACGTAGACACACAGAAGACGCACAAAAACGTTTTAACCTCACCAATGGTTCACCGTATTGTGTTGAAATGGTCAAGAATTGACCGTAACTTTTGATTGACTGGATATTCATTCTTTTTGTATCGTTGCAAACAGATTTTGCTTCCCACGACAACCCGCACATTGGGAGTATTTTCAATACACAAAACCTTGCGTGCTTCGCACGCCAACCACCATATTAGGTGTGTTTTCAACACACAGTGGATTGCGTGCTTCGCACGCCAACTCGCGCATTGGGAGTATTTTCAATACAAAATGTATTGCGTGCTTCGCACGCCAACCCCCGGTATGAAACCCCAAACTGTGCCTTCGTAATTGTATTACCGTAGGAAAGGAGATAGCACATTAACGTAGGAGAGTAAGTAATAAATATTATTATTATTAGCTAAAGGAGAAAACTATTCAATCGATGTCGAACAAATTTGCACCAAACATGTCAATTAGGCCTGCATAGATACACGAAAAAAGGTTTTGAAATTTTTTGAAAAACAACCCCTTTTTTCTGCCAAAAAACTCCCAAAAATCTGATATTATTATTATTAGCTTAGCGAGAATTTTTTTTGAAAGATGCTGTTTTTTGCATATGGTAGGGTACGTTAAGGGTTACAAATAGGCTAAGCCCAATTTTATCAAAATCGTTAGAACGGGTTTTTTATTCAAAAATAATAACTGATTTTTTGGGGGTTTTTTGGCCAAAAAAATGGTTGTTTTTCAAAATATTTGTTGAAACGCGTTTGAGTTAATAAACGTTTTATTAGTTGTGAGATTTTGTGTTCCAAGTGCATTTTATCAAACATAATTTTAGGTTAGGCCTATATTGAACCAACAACACGTTTCTTTGATGCATTTACATTCATTATCATAGCAACCAAGTTAGCAAATTTAGACATTTAAAACAAAAGAGTAAGCACTATGTCCATTTTAGATGTAACACTACTTGAACACAACTTACAAAATTAGTAAGTGCAATGTCCATTTCACCGGTAGAGTGACGCTACTAAATCAATGCAGCTATTGAGTTTAAGCCTTTATATTTACCACTGCCTATTTTATTCCTCGATTTCTTCTTCTTTTACGATCAGCTGATACATTAAACTTCTGGTTTATAATTTCTGATTGCCTTACTTGCAAAAAACGATCGCGGCCACACGTACGTTCGGCTCGCGTAATTATGAATAAAATTTAAATGTCCCTATCGAGTGTTGTATTGTGTTATGTGTTACATGTTGTTTGTGAATGTTTTGTATAAGTGTTTCATTTTAAAAACTTGACGCGCATTAACAAATGTAAAGTACTAGTGAAGTGTAGGTTTGATAATGCCTGAATAGAAAAGGCGAAACGTACGTCACCAGGGAATAAAAAAGAAAAATAAAGGACTGAGAGCTGTAAGTACACAAAAAAGTAAAATTATAATTCTGGTTTATATTAGTAAGTGTGTAAAGCAATGAAGAAGAAGAAATCATAAACGCAAATCGTCTTACTTTAAGACGCTTATAAATAGCGAGTTCGTATATTTGATCTCATCCAAAAAGTGCTCGGTGCTCCTAAAAATAATTTCACTTCAAAAAATACTTTCTAAACTTGTAAATGAAAACTTTCTTTCGTTCTTCAGAGAAAGTATTAACCAGTAAGAACTATAAACTCTGTTTACATTCATGACTCCAACTCTCGGTCGATGTTAGTGGAACAAACGTTCAATTAAAAAGTAAAACTGGTACAAGCTAGATGGCCATCAGTCTTGAAGCCCTCTCATTGGCATTCTATAAACGTTCGAGTGATGTCTTATTCATCGACATCTGTTGAACTTGGTTCGTCAACTGTTGGTAATTGTGCAATATAAAATCGGGCGTACATTAGCGCTGACTCATTCGCGATTCTTTGATTGTATTGTTGCAATTTATTTGTCATTGTGAGATCGTCACGCGGTTTAACACGAACGGCAGTTTCGAAGGAAACGTCTTTATTGGGCACTTATTACTTTGGACCTCTTTTAATTGGTTCAATTTCTAATTAATGGTCAATACCGAAACCATATTTCGGGCATCAATAATTTATTTGGACGTCTTTAAATTGGTTCTATTTCTAATTGATAATCGATAATTTGGCCATCAATAATTTCTTTGGACCTCTTTAAATTGATTCCATTTCTAATTTAAAATCGATACCAAATCTATAATTTGGACGTTATAATTTATTTGGACTCTCTTTAAATTTTTTCCAATTTTAATTGATAATCGGTACCAAATCTATAATTTGGGCATCAATAATTTCTTTGGACCTCTTTAAATTGGTTCATTTCTAATTTACAATCAATACCAAATCCATATTTTGGGCATCAATAATTTCTTTGGACCTCTTTAAATTGGTTCCAATTTTAATTGATAATCGATACCAAATCTATAATTTGGACATCAATAATTTATTTGGACCTCTTTAAATTGGTTCATTTCTAATTTATAATCAATACCAAATCCATATTTTGGCCATCAATAATTTCTTTGGACCTCTTTAAATTGGTTCCAATTCTAATTGATAATCAATACTAAATCTATAATTTGAACATCAATAATTTCTTTGGACCTCTTTAAATATTGGTTCATTTCCAATTGATAATAGATATCAAATCCATAATTTGGACACCAATCATTTCTTTGAACCTCCTTTATTGGTTCGAGTTCCAATTGATAATCAATACCAAATACATAATTTGGACACCAATCATTTCTTTGGACCTAATTTATTGGTTCGAGTTCCAATTGATAATCAATACCAAATACATAATTTGGACACCAATCATTTCTTTGGACCTCCTTTATTGGTTCGAGTTCTAATTGATAAGCAATACCAAATCCGTAATTTGAACACCAATCATTTCTTTGGACCTCCTTTATTGGTTCGAGTTCTAATTGATAATCAATACCAAATACATAATTTGGACACCAATAATTTCTTTGGACCTCTTTTATTTGGTCCATTTCTAATTGATAATCAATACCAAATCCATAATTTGGACACCAATAATTTCTTTGGACCTCCTTTATTGGATTCGAGTTCTAATTGATAATCAATACCAAATACAAAGATTGTAAACCTATTTTTTATTCATAAGTACAAAGAATTACTAATACATCATAATTATATTTTTTTGTAATCAGCTGACGTACCAGGTTTGTCTAGACAAGATAAGAATGTCATTTAGGCTGTTGCAGGAAGGCATTTTGTGATATAGAACACTCAACAAGTACTAACCGGACATACGTTGTAAACACGACAATATCTTCTAAAGTTTACACAACAATAATCTCAAACTGTAGCCCATTTTTGTGTACACGAAACACTCTATTAAAATACCTATTCGTACATTTAACTTTAATGGTTTTACTGCACAAAAAACAGAAAAACTTTACCGCAAAATGCTTGTAATTGATATCAAAATAGTATGCTTGTACACCTTTTTAACCGTCAAAGTTTTCCTCAGAACGATATTTCATAGATTTTTAACGGTTTTTACCAGAGTTTACATAAAAATACATCTAAAAAGCAACATCGATTCAATTTATTTTCACTACTGAAGCTTATTTTGTTAAAATTTTATAATAATCATTCATTAATATTTAATTCAAATCTCTTGGTTTTTAATACATTTATATTATTTATTCACTTGTAATTTTATTTATTGTTATATCGATTTTACAACTGTAAATTTCGTTGTATATAATTTTTTGTTTTGTAATATGACTGCGGCCATACAATTGCTATATTTGTCCATAGCTAAATAACTATGTAAATAGTTTCTAGGATTTGTTTAAGACATATGCTTACTCTTTGCAGAGTTACATAACATAGCTAAAATGGAATCCTTAAAACACGTTTGTCTGTCTGTTTAACCCACACATACTCCAATAATCTATATTTGTAATACTTTACAAAGAATTTTGGATACCGCAATAAATAAATAATTTACCAGGCTACAACCTTTGGTGGAGTATAGTTCGATAGGTCTTATTTAATGATATCAAAACTAGTGTTTATTTATATGGGTTTTTAAGACATACCCGAAATGGTTGCCACCCTCCCATATCTCCCCTTATTTTCGAACTAAAGGTGGTGAGAAAAATGTTCATCTACTTTACAAAAAAATTATCCAAACTTTAGGGTTGAGGTTACGGAAAATATATCTTCCGTTGATACAGTAAACTGTGTTTGGGAGCCTTCACTGGTCACCATATTTACCACCGGTGTACAGTTTATTCTTGACATGGTTATTTTTATTGATTCGTAAACTAAAATGAAGTACTTGAGTTGTTTATACGTTGTTTTTATTAAAATCCTTTTGGTAAAACTTCTAAGATGGCTGACGTTACGGAACCCTTGGCGGACTGATCAAACTCTCACCTGTCCAGGTTATTATAATACTAGTATTGGTTACAATATTTGAATAATGAATCTTAAGGGGAGCAGGACGACCAAAAAATATTTGTTTTTCAAAAATATTTTTATTGCATATTTTTATACCTTGAAATGTCTATCTTTAAAATATGTAAATTATTTTGCTCAAATATATTTAGAAATTTAAAAAAATATTAAATAAACATATCATGTCCACAGATTTTTTGTAGGACTATGACTGTAGTGTGATTGACACAATTTTACAAAGCATGTGTGTTAGTTATGTTTGAAATTGAAGGGTATTGTGGCTCTGATAAGTTGGTAAACCTGTTTATTGCCAGCTGGGAATAGTCTTGACTGTTGCTTACAGCTGTTTTGTTGTGTTCTTGAGGTTATAAATATTTGTGAGTAAAAAATTTACTTTTACATACAATTTTGACAGTTTTTCATAGTTTAGTGTTAGATTTGGAGTTTGAATTGTGCTTGAGTGTAAATATATTATCATCAATATGCCAAGGGCAAAGGTGTCTTATAAAACTAAACACAAATTTAGGGGAAATCAGTACCAAAAGTTTAACTCTAGGCCTAGGCCTAATCAAATCTCGAATAACATTCATAGTCCTACTACTGAAAAACTAAATATAAGTTCTTCTTCAAAGAAATTGTCTTTTGATAAGTACGATGATTATGAAGGATCAGCTAGTGGAAGTGTTATTTTTGATCTCAGTTTTCTAAGTGAAAATCTCAAAAAGTTTGTTAAATGTAAATTCTGCGATGGTGAAGACTGCATTGAACTTCAGATTTCCGACAAAAAAAGATTTGGATTAGCTGTAAATTTTGAATTGAAATGTCGTGTTTGTTTAGAAACAACTAATTTTTACAATTCTAAAATGAATGAGAATGGAAAATATGATGTGAACTTGAAATTTGTGTATGGTATGAGGACGATCGGAAGAGGTGTCAGCTCAGGTAACGTACTGTGTGCATTATTAGATTTACCTTTACCGCCGCAAAAATTTGAGCCTTTTTACAAAATACTAAACCGGGCTGTAGAAGAGTGTGCTCAACAAAGTATGAAAGATGCAATTGAGGAAGCTGTGTCTTTGAATGAGGGTGATGAAGCGACCAAAAAAGATTTGTCGGTATGTTTAGATGGGTCCTGGCAAAAAAGAGGCCATCAGTCACTCAACGGATTTGTAAGTGTAACATCATTGGATACTGGCAAGGTATTAGATGTTTCTATAATGTCAAAATATTGTCAGGTCTGTACTGTAGCTCAAAATAAAAATAACATACAAGTACCAAAACATAATTGCACACAAAACTTCACAGGGCCAAGCGGGAGTATGGAAGTTGCTGGAGCCATAGAAGTCTTCCGTAAATCAAGAGATCATGGTGTACGGTATGTGCGATACCTAGGAGATGGCGACAGCAACGGCTTCAAAAAGGTGTCAGATGATAAGCCATACGGAGACAAAGTTGATGTGGTAAAGCTCGAGTGTGTAAACCATGTTAAGAAGAGAATGGGTACCAGGCTTAGGGATTTGAAGAAAAAGTTTGGAAAAACAAAACTAGATGACGGTAAGGGAATTGGAGGCAAGAATAGACTCACTAATAATGAAATAAACAAGCTGCAAGAATATTATGGCCTTGCGATTAGAAGAGGTGGATCAAATCTCAAGGAAATGACAAAAAATGTATGGGCCACTTACTTTCACAAATTGTCTGACGATGAAAACCCACAACATGGCCTATGTCCGAAGGGGCCTGATACATGGTGTGGTTTTAATAAAGCTCAAGCTCTAAATCAAACTTATAGTCATAAAAAACATAATTTGCCATATGATGTAATGGTACAGATTAAAAAAATTTACCAAGACCTAGCCAATCCTGATCTTCTGAAAAAATGCCTAGATCAAAGGACCCAGAATCAAAATGAAAGTTTTAACAATGCCGTCTGGTCCAAAATACCAAAAAATATTTTTGTTAGGCTGAACACTTTAAAATTGGGGGTATTCGATGCTGTTTTGAGTTTTAATAATGGATTCAGCAGCAAGTTAGATGTTTATGACAAGTTGGGTATCAAATTTAGCACTAATTCAGTAGCTGCGTATCGAAGCTTTGATACGATTCGATTGAAAAAGGCAGAAAAAGCTGCCATGGAGATGACAAAGGAAGCTAGGTTAGCAAGAAAGAAGAGAAAACTGGCTTTGGAGGAGGAAGATGAGGATCAAGATAACCCTGCCTATGGAGCTGGGATGTTTTAAGTTTTAAATTGCAACAAAATGTGAGTTTTATTTTTCAGGCTCGTTTCCCCGGAAACTTGTTTTTCACATATAAAGGTACAATTATCTCAGAAACTACAAATGGTAGAGGGCTGAAATTTTTTATGCATAAAGAACAGTGTATTTCCTAAAAGTTTGACCACTTTTGTTGTTCTATCTTCACAAAAAATTGTAAAACATTTTATTTTTATTATAAAAAAATTGTTTTTTTTTACAAGTCCATAATAAATTACATTAAAAAAATATTTATGTATATATTTTAACTAAAGTGCTCGTGGGTGTTCATAAATGTGTACTCTCTGCAGGAAATAAAATCCAGGGTTGTAGCTTTTTCAGTTTTGGAAAAAAATGTACCTAAACTTTGTAAAATTAACATGGACGGAATAGGAACGTCCCGCTCCCCTTAAATACTGTAAGTTAATGTTTTCTCACAAATAAACCATAGTTGCTAGAGTGTTTGGAGTGGTAAATACAAGAACAGAGCAGAACGCAGCCAAAGTGACGCCATAAATGCGCTAATCAGATGCAAATCATGTTTAATTATTGTAAATCTATTTCCAACATGTGACCAACTATACGGATCGCCTCCGACTTTACTGTGTCGCCTCCACAGCACTGATTTATGGGGGCGTCATCCTTATGTTGCAAACATTTTTATGGATGTTGTTTATATATAGAGAAACGTTGGGCGGGTCGAACGGAACTTCATGTTGGAATTCGCTTATACTGGCCTGATAATACGCAAATTTGAATTTAGTCGGCCTAGGACTACTATTCTTGATATTGGAATTACAGTTTTAATTAATTATAACTTATTTATAAATTTGTTGGGAGTTTATTTGGTTGGATTTCTCACTTAAAAGTGGGAATTAATTCTTGATGAATAGAAAAGCCACATTGATCAGAATAATTATAATTTATTCCTTTATATTATTTTTTTTAAATTTGATTTGTATTATTACATTACAAACTTATATATTATTTAATTATATTATGTTAGTACTAATTATTAAATCTATCCTTTAATAAGGACAGATTTAATTATATATTATTATGTTATATAATTATATATTATTATGTTATTGATGTAGAGTTTAGAGGAAATGTTTAGGATTCCACTATAGTTTAGAGGAAATGTTTAGGTTTCCAGTATAGTTTAGAGTTTACGATTCCACTATAGTTTAGAGGAAGTGTTTAGGATTCAGCTATAGTTCAGAGGAAATGTTTAGGGTTCCTGTATAGTTTAAAGGAAATGTTTAGAGTTAATGTATAGTTTAGAGGAAGTGTTCAGTATAGTTTAGAGGAAATGTTTAAGGTTCCTCTATAGTTTAGAGGAAATGTTTAGGATTCCACTATAGTTTAGAGGAAATTTTTAGGATTAATGTATAGTTTAGAGGAAATTTTTAGGATTCTACTATAGTTTAGAGGAAATGTTTAGGATTAATGTATATTTTAGAGGAAAGGTTCAGTACTGTTTAGAGGAAATGTTTAAGGTTCCTCTATAGTTTAGAGGAAATGCTTAGGATTCCAATATAGTTTAGAGGAAATGTTTAGGATTAATGTATAGTTTAGAGGAAATGTTTAGGGTTTCTGTATAGTTTAGAGGAAGGGTTCAGTATTGTTTAGAAGAAAAGTATAGTATTCAGCTATAGTTTAGAGGAAATGTTTAGGGTTCCTTATAGTTTAGAGGAAGCGTTCAGTATAGTTTAGAGGAAATGTTTAGAATTCCTGTATAACTGAAAAGGAGTGCTTATGGTTCCAGAATGGTTTAGAGGAAGTGTTTAGAATTCCAATTTAATTGAAAAGGAGTGTTTAGGGTTCCAAAATGAAAGGAAGAGTTTAATGTTCCGCTATAGATTAAAGGAATTGATTAAGGTTCTGCTATAGATTAGAGGAAGTTTCTAGCAAGTCCCTTTAATGGTTCAAAAACGTCGGGAACATTCTAGTTTATTCTGTAATCTCATGGAACTTTCTTTATCATTCTCGAACATTCTTTCTGGAATAACATTCTCGAACCTTCCTTAAAAATTCTATAGTGTTCTGGAAATTCTACAATATTATTTAACATTTTCGAACATTCTATAATCTTATGGAACATTCTATATCATTCTCGAACATTGTTACTGTAACATTCTCGAACCTTCCTGGAAAATTCTATAATGCTCTGGAAATTCTACAATATTCGAACATTCTAGAACATTCGCTAATCTTATGGAACATTCTATATCATTCTCGAACGTTGTTTCTGTAACATTCTCGCGCCTTCCTGGAAAATTAGGCTATATAATTTTCTGAAAATTCTACAATATTATTCAACGTTTTCGAACATTCTAGAATATTCAAAAGCATTCTGGCAAGTCGCAACCTCTTTGACGCTCGATTCGAAGCTGTTTCGCCTACTTAAGAAGTCCATTGGCGCGATACGCTCTTTTGTCACTCATATCTCCGAACCTAAACTCTTCAATTCCAAACCGAAACCTTCTTCATGGATGGGGATAAAGTGCTACCGTACCAAAACGCCCCATGGGGCGGCAGAGGTGGGTTGCAGCACAGATAAAAGAATAGTTTCATTTATCTGTGGTTGCAGAGTTATAGCGGCCCACATAGACTAACTACGCTTATATTAATCATGTACGTATATATTGGTTATGGAACTGTTACTTCAGAACAAAACATTTGGCATGGGAAAGCTCAGAAAATTAAATTTATTGTTTAGGCGGGGTTCGTAAAAAAATTATAAATTTGATAATTTGCGAAAAAGGTTTTGAAACGATAGATACCTATTAACAATATTTTCATGACAGAATGTAAAGAACAAAAGCTATGCAAGATTGTATTACTAATGATTGTATAAAGCAAAAGTACACGCTTTATTCTAAAAAAATGGTTTAGTTTGAAAATTAATCCAAAGAAGGGGTGGTTGACTGTCAATATAATTTTAGCTGATTCAGTAATTTTACCAGCAGAAAACAATTAAGATTTAAATTAAATATAACACTAAAACCCAGTAATGTATTTAACTAGGAAATGTATACACTTTTGATGTTAAAAACAAAGTAAAACAAACAATTTGTTTCCTCCAGAGAAACCGATGGGAAACAAACAACTGGGATTTTTGGTGTACTGTAAGCATGTATTTTATACTAGCCGCGTACATGTCAGGCAAACTCTTTTTACTATACGTCGGTCATTGTTACGACTGTAATACTACAAACAAGTAAAAGTTGTTTAATTAACTGAAAGTAGAACTATTCTATCTGAATTCGGCGTGTCTACTTATCTGTGACTAATTTTCTAAGAACGTTCGAACAGGTTTTACCTTGGCTTGTATACATAAGACTCTTATGACGCAGCGAAACAACAAACATTGCACGCCACATGCTATCTTAACCGTAGCGTGAAACCTACTCCGTGCAGTAAGTTTGTAGGACAGCTCATTTTTTAAATATTTTCATTTTAGACTTTTATAAAGAGACTAGCTGGCCCTATAAAGAGACGTTTGTATTTTCAGTCTTTTTAACGTAATTGTGTTCAGTCAGTCAGTGGTATTTGGCTTTTATATATGTAGATCTTAAATAATATATATGTAAAAGTTATTACCTTTCTTTTATAATTTCCGCTCACAGTCCTTTTCTTAATTAATTCACTTGGTGACGATCGTTTCGCCTTTCAAATCAGGCATTTTCGAACCATAAACTTTTAGACATTTATTTAAATGCGCGTCAGTTATTATTAAAAATAACGAACATTAAAAAACACACAAACATATAATACAACACTTACAACACATATAACTACACTTAAAACATCGCATTCTGTCACTATTTTATTAGAACATTACGTAACGTGGTGTTCACTAACCAGTCCATAAGGCAAAAACAAAAACAAAATAAAAGCACTATTGTAACAATAATAGAAGATAATAATAAAAGATCTGAAATTATGATTTTAGTAACTTTGATCCCCCCATACCCCTCCTAAAATTTCGAAATTTTTCATACCCTTTCTTAGTGAGCACCTATGGCCCTAGAGGAAGCTACATACCAAATTTCATTCCAATCCGTTCGGTAGTTTTGAAGAAATCGTGATTTAATAACTTTGATCCTCCCAAACACCCCTAAAATTTCAAAATTTTTCAAACCCTTTCTTAGTGAGCACCTATGGCCCTAGAGGAAGCTACATACCAAATTTCATTTCAATCTGTTGGGTAGTTTTTGAGAAATCGTGATGAATGAGTCAGTGAGTGAGTGAGTGAGTGGTATTTCGCTTTTATATATATAGATATTGTTGATATTCGGAAATAAAGCTGAGAATTGGTAAAAACTACAGTTAATTTTGACATACAAGAAACGACTTGACTAGTTTGATGCTTACTTGTTCTGTTTTGTATTAGGATTGAATTCAAAAACTATTTATCTGTTTTTGTTGTAACTTTTGCATGTGTTAACATTGCCGTACTACCCAAATGAGCTATGTTTCTTGCGCCATTTTTTTAAGATACGATTCATTGAATGGAAAAGTTAAAACGTTTGTAAACAATACATCGTTTAAACAAAACGCTGCTAAATCGTTAAAGATAAATCAAAACAGTAAGTAAATGAAAAGATCTAAATATGCTAGAGCGTATTCTTACTATTATGATTATTTTTTGTATAATTCCGTTTTAAATAAACAAGAGGTGTAAATTCAATCAAATGCTGGTCAAAGATGCGTTGTAACAATATGCTGAAAAATATTTACAGTACAAATATCTACAAAAAGTTTTTAACGAGGGCATCAATTTTCGGAATCAGGTACCTTGACCCCTCAGCTTTCTTGTAGCCGTCTTTTTCCAGTATGACAACACAAAATTTGTAATGCATTGCTAACAATATATGTACATTCCCTTCCAGAAAATAAACTTCACTAAAGGGAAATAATTTTCTTAATCCATTTTAATAGATACATTGATGGAATAGCTTCTTTATAATATTATTTTTTTTATTAATAAATAATTGTTATATTTTGTACTATATTTCACAATTGACTCTGAAACTTAAAAGTATTCTTCTCGATCATTGTACTAAAACAAAAATTACTTTTGAGTACAAATGGCAATTTTCTCCTTAAAATAGTTTCTGAAGCAGAAAAGGCCTGTGCTTCTAAAGACATCCATGAGACTTAAAGCTAAATAAATACATGATAATAATAATAATAATATATATATATCAAAGTAACGGTTGTTCGCTTTATTGCCTGTTTTTAGAGTTCTACTGGGCCGATTTGAAAAATGTGTGTGTCGTCGGAAAGACTGTCTCTTGTGTGTTCTCAGTGATTCAAATTGTCTCGCAGTTTCATATTAAAAACTAGATCTTATGAAATTAAAACACTACTTCAAGAATAATTTTCCCGCTGAAAATAATTGGACTTTTGACATGTTTCGCAAACGTTGATAGAAAAGTGTTAAACGATAATTTAAATAAAAACTTCCAAATTTTCACCGCTGGTATTTGTGTAAATGGGGAAAACAAAAATGTATCTCGACGTTAAATTTCCGATTTTTTATTTTTACATTTTTAGAATGGCAACAGAAAACGAGTTATTTGACCAAACACCACTTTTGTACTCTAAATGGAGGAAAGTGATTCGATGGGGAGTAATTTTTTTATCGATAGTAAAATTTGAATTTCAAAAACTTTCTGAGTGAATTTTTATTAAAATAGAAATATTTTGTGTTAAATTCCTGTGGCCGAATTAGGTACGTTACCCTGGATCCCAGCGTAATCTTTTGACGACTATTTTTTTATACTCAAGACACGAATTTCAACTACACTAAATTCATTCAAATTGGTCCAGTAATTCTATAGAAATAAAATTTATAAAGCAAATTTACTTCCGCGAAAAACGTAAGGTTTTGTAAAACGCTGTTTATTACCATATCAGTAAATCAACAAATACACTATCACCTTGTAACAGCTGATTTTAAACAACATTTAAGATTGGTAATAAAATAGTTCTGGTGTTTCTATTTTAAAGTGATAAAAGCTTAATAATTTATGTCAAGGGCAGGGTTAGATCAGAGCAAATCATTTTGTAATAAAATGTAACCTTGATATTGAGTATAGTAAGCAATAATTATACTTGTAATAAAATAAAGACAAAACCATTCCTTCACTTACAATTGTGCAAGCTGAGCGAAAGGTCTTCCCTTTTACCATTAAAACCTTTAAAGAACAATTAATTATTCATTCCTAGTATTGCAATAAATTCAAGTATGCTTAAAACATACGCGAGTTCTAAAAAATCAAGTAATTATTCAAACAAATTAAATTACGAACTGTTAATACCGTATAAAATTTAAACTCACCACTCATGTAGAGAATACTTTTCCAAACAAACAATCTTCACAAACAAAACGACCACTTCACTTCAAACACTCGAACCACAAAAAACAACTACACTCGTCTTGCAGACGACGTTAGGCGCGTGTATCGTGAATCTCTAAACCAAACTGTTGCTCTCCGTCAACGCAGACCGGGCCCCCACTTGCCGTAGGTGCCTCAAGGGCTTCCACTACCCACGGGCCACGGGAACACGGGAGAACCTACTGGAGTTAACACTTGTACAACAAACAGTATCGAACCAAGGACAGTATCGGTGAGAAAATCTGTTATCGATTCGCTTACAGGATATCGATTGTAAAAGTTAATTTATCACTTTGGTTTCAGTTTTTTTTACGACCGACGTCCTTCCTTACGCAAACAGTTTCTTGTAGGATTACAGTTATTGTTTGTAATTATTGGTAATTTAATTGGTTAATTGTTCGCCTTGAGACAATTTGCCCAGTTTAACAGGTTACCTTCGTGAAATGTTTATCTGTGTGTTTAGACTTGACTGTGGGAAAATCTTTACGTAACGAGGCTGAGAAATATTAACCCGTTTAATTACTCCGGCGTAAGCAAATGCAACAAATCTGTTTCAATAACGTTAGCTTTATTAAATGTGCATAGATTTTCTCACAACAGGAACAGAACTGTTTCAGTATACAAGTGATAAGTTTATCATGATACTATTGCGCAATGTGAATGTACGCGATTGGGTGTAATACATGTAAGAACTTACAAAAAAGTTCAAAATATAATATTTCAGGATGTCTTTAGCTGTAAAAAGGTGAAGAAATTACATCGCAAATAGTCATAAACGAAATCCGGAAGCGTTTCTTTCACCAGCTTCCGCCATTTTGTACGCATGTAAACAATATATTCTCAATTGGGCAAGCTTAGGACTTTGGTACAAAAACAATCTTTTTCCTACCTCATACATCTTCCCCCTTACAATATGTAAATATATTGTAGTACATATTTCTCCAGGTACTCTGACCATTTTTATTTCGAATAAAAGTCAGTTTTCTCATCTTTGCTCTTCTTTTCTTAAAACTTTACCCTTTTCACTCCAATTACTGGAGACTTAGTGTTGCTATCAGCTCCATTAAATTTTGAGCAAATATTGCGCTAAAATTTGTTTACTCCAAAAAAATTATTTCTGTCAGTTTTAAAAGACTGATCTTTTTATTTGTAGTTTCTTCTATGACTAAAGTATGAGATTGGTATGAAATAAAACATGTATTTTTATTTTTAAGTATATTTTTTTAATTTGTATTTATTGAAAAAATAGAAATTCGTAACAATAAACAGGAAAAAAACAAGAATTTTAGACAAATTTTCAATAGGAAGACCTATATAATTTGTTGCTTGTTTGTTGTTGTCTATATCCTTACAAACAAAATTAAGTGGTTTACAAATGTTTTAGACACAGTAAGACATTATAAAAAATCATAATTGAAAAACCAGTTTTTTGTAAAAAATTTGTTTTTATGAAAATTTATTTTTGACACCAACTTGTACAAAATTGCCTCAACTATTTATTTTTTGCTTAGCAACAGCATTATTTATCTCAAAACTAGTAAGTAAAGCTTTTTTCAAAACTTATTAGTAGTATTGGAATCACTCAGGTTCGAAACAAAAGTTCCGTCGCCACTACCGTCATTTGTAACAGACTGCCGTCGTCTTCTTTCATTTTATTTCACAACAATCATTATTGTAAAAAGAACAATATTAAAAAATAAACTGTGAAATTACACACGATAACCTAGTACAACAAAACTAAACAACGCGTAAGCTCACTAAAACACTGCGTAGTAAGTAGGAACCAAACAACGGCGAGAGCAGACAGCTGTTTACAGAGAGGCCAAAGACGGCAAACATTTATTACATTTTCTAAGATTTATTTACCACAGAAACTGAACTCAAATGGTTCTAAAAAAATTCAAAAGATAGCAGCAAATCTCAAACTTAAAAAATAGCGATCATCAAAGTAACTACGTCAGTTCAAATTCTATCAAAGAACGTTGTCATAGCTCGTTCGGGGCTCGCCCGACATATTAGTTCGTTCGGATTAGTAGGGTGCGGGGCTGCCAAGACACTCGAGTGGAAAGGGTTAAAAAAAGTTCCCACGAAATCCCTACTTTTCCAAAATTGACCGTCGCAAAAGTTATTAGTCAGTTTTGGGGCAAAATGTACTTCTTTTTTTATCGTGGCAATGGGCTCAGTGAATTAATTATCCTAAAAGAATAATTTAAATAAGTGAAGGATCGTTTCATATTAGTGAAATTATTTGTGAGGACCTTCAATTGAAATTTCCTTTTTCTTGAGAGAATCTGGTTCAGATTCATCCAGAACGCTGCACTAAGGTATTAGGTTTTCCACACATAATTAACTTTTCATAGTTCACCGACAAAAACGTAATAAAACATTTATAATGTTTAGTAGAAAACAAAATGGCAGATAGCTGGTAAAAGATGCAATTCCGGACTTATGTTTATAAGACGTTTTTTCTTTATTTTGACAAATATGAAAACAATTAAAAATTAAATCATTAATATTACACTAGTTCCAACCCAAATTAATTCCTGTTTATAAATTAAGTAATTCAACTTTAAGATTAAGTTATGTAGAACTATTCTACTCACAAAAATATATGTGCGAGAGGAACGATAGTAAGAATTACTTAGGAGTATTCTCTAGTAAACATGAAATGCATTCTGAATTGAAATTACAGATACTGGTTCATTATTATAGTGTACCAAATAATATACATTGTAATTATATTGGTCAAACGTCAAATGATAGCAATATAATAAATAAGCCCGCTGGAGTATTGTCTTATATGTTCCATTATAAATCCAATGACTAGTGGACGTTTTGGAATAATGTATTTCTCCGAATTAGACTTCCTCTAAGGTTTAAAACGGCTGAAAAATGCGAGTAATTAATTTAAGCTGAATGGAACCTTGGTAACCCTACTGTTTTTGAAGGCCGGAGGCTCGGTGCTTTCTGTTCGAAAGACTATGTCCAACTGATGAGATCCCACAACAGCTCGTAACAATCAAGTACAGGCAGAGTTTTCACTTCTAAATCGGATGTTTTACAGTTCCACGAGTTTACAACTCTGTGGAAAACATAAAAATGTTTATAAAACTATTAATTGTATTGTTGGTTTTGTCGTTTCGTTCATATTATTGTAATATTATTTACAAAACAGCTATTAAATAAACTACGATTTTTCTTATCTTTTGAGAACCGTTCGAGTTTTTTTATTTCGCAGAGTAAACACTACAAAGTTTTTTTTAAAAAAAGCTTCTGTTCCAAAAACTATTTTTAATTTTCAGGTTTTATAACAAAACTAGTATGTACTCATTAATGTATATTTGCATAAATACTGTAGATACATATCTGAATTTGTTTTAACATTAAAGGTATAATATACTAATCGTTTAGAATGAAATATTTGTATGGAGTTTATTTTTTTTTAGTGTAACGTCAAAATAGAGCGTTTTGGAAAAAAACATATTTATTTTTTTTTTACTTGATTTATAATGGATTTGTATAAATTATTAATAATAGGTAAACATTAATTTTTTTGTATGACTAAGTACAAAACAGTAATTATAAAAATCTGACGCTGTAGGTAATGTTGATTTAAGCAATGGTTGTGCCCATAATTTGCTAAGTTATGGGTCTATAACCCGAAGTCGTTTAGCATGTGGTATAATACGAACATATTTTATGATATTTTAGATAAAAACCAAAAGCTAATCTAAGTAAAAAAAACTATAGTTATGATCGAAGAATAACTCATTTGAAAAATAAATTATCAAAATTTTAATGAGCGAGGATGATAATAAACAAATTTTAATTGTAAATTTTAAAAAAAAATTAGCTGATCCGTGCGAATATGTCGCAAGTTATTAGTAGACCTAATTTACCTGATTGAATACGTTGATTTAGTTCAGTTAATTACGTTTATTTGTTTACGTTGGTTTATAAATAACCGTTTATGAAAATGGATATATCTAATGCTTTACGGTGATTTAATTTGATTGATTTACGTGATAGATTACACTTTTGCATATAGAATGTAAACAATCTAACAATTTAACAATCAATCATGCTAGTTAAACAGATTGTAATTAGATGGAACCATATGAAGTATAATATAAAAGTTTTTTTAAATCAATTATTTAACGAAAACATGAATTTTAAGCTGTTTGTCTAATTTCGGGGAACATATGTTTAAAACTGATGTTTGAATAATTTTTAAATTATTTTTAAATAATAATAATAGCTAATTTTTAAATAGCTCAATGCTATTTAAATGAAAATTCACCAGTTAGTTAGGTACCAATAACTTTAAAACTACTTGACCTACTGTCCTGAAATTTGCAAAATATATTGTTGTTTATATTCCACATAAAGTTTACTAGTTAAAAAAATAATAATAAAAACTAACATGTAACAAAATAATTTTGTATTTTTAAAAATATTAAAAAAAAATTATTGTATATTTTTTTTATTGCATTTTTATTTTTTGATATATTTTAAAAATCCTAGTACACTTTGTTGTTACTACAGCAAAAAATGATCAGAACAAATTTCAGGTATTTTGGATTGCTGGTTTAGAAGATAATTGTACCTAAGTGTTTGTGAAAAGTAATGGAAACCTTTACAATAAATGTGTTTTCATAAAATGATAAGATATGTATATTAAAGTATATATATTTTTAATCAGCATAAACCATGAAATAAATTTATGCAATACAAAAATTTACGATTTTTTTACCCAAAAATATCCCCACCCCCCCCTTATCATTTAGCGACAAAAAAACCTTTGAGAAATAATATATAAGGATTCGTACTATTAAAAATATAAAACGATAAGATAAAGAAAAAGGTTGAAAATAATCTCTAATAATAAATCATTAAAAAAACAAGGTGAAACATACAATTTTATTAAATATGCCTATTTAACTGTTAGATATTGGCACAGTAAATTGTTGAGTAGTGGCTAATTATTAGCAGATAATTAACGGCTCTAGAAAGTAAATTTTAAGGTTTAACAAGAGATTAAATTTAATGCAGATTTAAATAATTTAATGGTTGTTCCAGATACGACCTGTTTGCCTTACAATCCAGTGCATGATTCTGCGTTCGGGTTTTTAACAGTAATACAAAAACACTTAAACTACGATGAAAGTCTAATAATGTATTACAGCTGTATACATACCTTTTTATTGCAATTTTTTATCTTTATCACAAACTATAAAGGTTTCAATCTAAACACCTCCTAATGAGTCATTAAAGTCTCTATTTGTAAAAGATTTTCGGTAATGTAAAGTTCATTTCATTTTCGTTAGGCCGTATCACGAGTTTATTGTTAAATTATGTATTTAGGTTTTAATTAAATAATTTGGTCTGATATAATTGCACTCACAATAAAAATCAGTTAAGAGTTGTTTTTGTATATTTGATTTTATTAATTTTGAAGAGTATTGTTTTTAGTAATGGACAGATATTCCATTAAACTCGTACATAGTACGGTAAATCACTTAGTTTGTTATAATATTCTCCAATTTTGTATTTCTATAACTTATTGTTTCTCTGGACGTTGATAACATTGACGTTTCAAATTAGATATTTAGCCTAATACTATATTTTATACTTAAGTGCCTGCTAATGTAAACAATAAAGCAATCGGTGTCGCAACGCTTCACTCTGTAGCCGTATCTAAACAGTGCAATTTCTTGCAGCTGAGCGCTTTGACATTGCCTCATTTCAAACCATTTTATAAATCCATCTTTTGTAATTGACTGCTGAAAAAAAAACAAACTAAATATTCTTTATAAAATTGCTGATCCGGCTTGTGATTCACTTTATTTGCATTTTCAAGAAGTAGGGACAATAATTATGACAAAACAAAGCCTCCGAATTTGGAAAATAAATAATACTTTTGTATAACTTAAGCAAAACTGATTCATTGTTGACCCTGTGTAGTCTGACACTTAAAATTAATGGGCGTCTTTGTAATCTACCAGCTGTTTTAACCTATAATCTAAAGATCCAGTTGAATCAAACTTATCAGAATATAAAGTGTTTAAAATGTCGGTAAATAAATAAAATAAATATTTACTGTTTAGTGAGATGATATGGACTTGAATTTTCCAGACCTGAAAAATATTTATTCATTAAATTCTATAACGAACTATTAAGGGAGGATTATACTAAAGTTTTCTTATAATGCTAATAAAAAATTATTATTTTAAAAAATTAGTGAAACTTCACAAAACATACTGGGTGTACTAAAACCCTTATAGGGCTATACAGGAGCGGATTGTATTCATTGAAATAAATAAAAAAAATTGAGTAACTTTCTGAAAATGAGTTCGGCTTACTTTAGTCGGAATCCGCCAATTTGTTTTTTTTTTACAAAAACTCACTGTATCTCCAGAAATAGATGAGATGTTAAGATCAAATTTGGAATAAGCATTTTGTATGTTACGATTTACAAGTGCATCAAACACAATGAATTTATTTTTATAATTTTCAAAATGGCGGTCGTTACAAATTTTCAACGTGGAATATCTTCAAACCAGTTAAAATGACTAAAAATTAAGAGACAAAATGATTTTTAATTGTCGTTCTGTAGGTCAAAGGATAACTGAGTCATCGACAAAAAACTAAAAACATAATTTCTGTAGGTTATCCTTTGACCTACAGAAACGAAAAAAAAGCATTTTGTGTGTGGTTAAAAAAGAAAAACTATTATGCCTCTTGTACATTTTTTGTAAAGTTAACAGTTTTCAAGATATTCCACGTTAAAAATTTGCAATGGCTGAATTTTGAAATTATAAAAATAAATTCTTTGTGTTTGGTAAACTTGTAAATCGTATCGTACAAAAAAATGTTTACCTCTTTATAATATTAGTATAGATACGGCAGTTAACATTTGATTTCTGCGATGGAAGAGGTACATCCACAAAAAGAGGTGCATTTCTGCAATGGCGGTGTCATCCAAGGTCGCTATAGTTGGAAACTCCATCTCCGTTGCGCAGGTTCGAGTCCAGTTACGGCGTACGTGCTCCACGCTACTTCGCCGTCTTTAATAGTCTAACTTGCATAAAGTAAGAACGACAATAACAGTTCAGATGGAAAATCGTAGTAAAATATGTACATTCTTTGGCAATTAGTTATAATAAAACTGGACCGATCTGTAATCTGAGAGCCATTTTTCAAAGCACAATTATCATTAATCCCTGTTTAAAAAAGTAGCGCGTTGGAAAATAAAATCTTGCAATAGTAAAAATTGTATGACTCCCTGTTTTCCTCGAAACAAATACTGCATAACACAAACCGTCATGTTACCCCACCCCCCCCCTCCCCTCCCTTCACGAAGTGACCCTTTCCCAATGACTATCCATAAACCGACTTTTGTCTTACTCCTACACTTTGTAAACATAAACTCCTACTTAGCGCAATAATAACACGCCTACTGTCCAAGTCCAAAGTCCAATAAAACTGTTTAATATTCCAGTTGACGACGTATATGGATGTCAGAGCAGGTCAAGAAACGGATCTGAAATGTGGGATAATCCTCGCAACTGTCGGAAACTATACGGTTGAAGGATGTGCCAAGTAGACTGAACGACAACAATACTCAGTTTAGGTTCGACACTAGTTTTCGGAGTTCAGTTTACTTGCGTTATACGCTGCTTCATCTAACTAAATGGCATTGAATAAAAACGTCAAGTAACAATCAATATTTATAAATAATATTTCGGCTTACCGTTTCAACCCTAAACCCTCACATTTGATTTTTATTTGCTACCATTAAACAGTTTTGTAAATCCAGAAATAGTTATGATATTGAGTTGAAATTTTGTATAAGCATTTTGTATGATGCGATTTACAAGTGAACCAAACATGACACCTATGTTTTATATGATGTAATGCCATCTCGTCCAAGTGCTATCTCGTCCAACATCCAATTTCCTAGAAGAGAGTGCTATCTCGTGAAAACTTGAAAAGGGTTGAGGAACGCAACGCAGGTAGCCTGTGGTTGTGCGCCCTCGCCTAGCACCCTCGCCCCTCTCCCACCCTTTTGTTTACATGTGGACACTGCCAATTTAAACCTCATTTGTATGCTTCATCGGAAGGTGTAAACATCTGTAGGAATATGCAGTTTTCAACCACCATAAGAGGCCAACCTAGTCTTTTATATAACGGTTTCCGGTATACGAAGAAAAATTAAAAGAAGTGCGGCGACATTGTGTGGCGGTGTGTAAATCGTACGAATGTAAATCACAATATATAATTAAAATTTAAAATAACCTAAAAGGTTCGAACCTATAGTATGTAGTCACAGTATGTTTGCTTTTTACTTAATCTGGCCGACAACAGTATGATTATATTTCGTTATTATCACTTTATATAATTTAAAAAAATTTTAAAACCTAAAAGGTTCTAACCTATAGTATTTAGTCACAGTATGTTTACTTTTTACTTAACCTGGCCGATAACAGTATGTTTGTACTTTAAAAACGAACGTACAACTTTGTAGTTGAGCTGGCTAAACTGTTCGTTTCTACGAAGTGTATGTATAAATACTATATTTATAAAGAAAAAGTTAGGGTTTGTGTATTTATAGTAGTTTCGATTGACACGCTAAAGTAAACAAATACCTTGCTGTTTTACGCAAGGTATAGAAGACCCTTAATAAAAAGAATTAAACGTTCCAATAGTTTTTGTAGACCTGTCAAGTACACAATAGCATAGGTATGTTGGAGGAGATGGCACTAGTTGGCAGGTAGAGAATTAACCCCCCGCCCTACGTTCGTGGTATTTGGACGAGATGGCATTTGGACAAGATAGCACCTGGACGAGATGGCACGACATATGACTGGCCGCCATTTTCGGTAGGGTTAAGATATAATTTGTGCCGTTCTTCTTCTTTCATCAAGCTCTTTAAAATGATGTATCACTTGATGGGGGTTTGTATTTAAGATTTTTGAATTACCCTCTCAACCCCCCATTTTGGAATAAGGGGTGAAATGGTCGGTTTCACCGAAGCTCATTTATTTATTTCTACTTGTTCCAAAGTTAAGGGGGCGGTGGGACTTTCCGGACACCTGGTATAATCGGTCTACATTCTTAAAGTTTCCTTCATTGCATTTTTTAGGACAAAATTAAACTAAAAAACATTGATCATTTTACATTGTGGTACGAAGCTTAAATTTAGTTTGGTTTAAGTTATAGGTTTGTGATGAAATTCAGAGGAATGTTTACAGTAAACAAAAATGCAGACTAGTACCTTCATACGTTAAAAGTAAAAACGAAAAGTTTTAATTGTGTTTCGAAACTGAAATTACACATTCAACTTAATCTAAAAACACAAGTAATTATTATATAAATTACAAGAGAAAAACTAGCAAAATACACGTTTAGTTCTCACAATTTCGCTCTGTTTGTACTAAAGAAAAAACTTAACACTTCACCAACATCGAGAAATATAAATCATAACGATCTTATACGAAATATAAGATAGAAAGTTTACGTAAAAAAGTTTATATATTATCAACATGGACTAATTTGATGGAAACAAAGAAGGAACACGAGGAATATTGACAACGTTGTCAAATAGAACAGAATTGCCACCCCAAAGAAGCCCTGAACTAAACTAACTTAAACACCCAATTGACAGTATGTTTTTAGTTTGTTAACATATAGCCTACAAGTTGGTATTACTTCACGAAAAAATGTGACAAGACAAAGCTATTATACCTATCAGCTCAGTAAGATGGCTGAAAATTCGTTATGTTAATTCGCCATTCAACTTTTTTTTGTTGTTGTTTGCACTTTTATATTTGCTTTATATTGTTAATATTTGATTTGCAGCAGTCAGTGGAGTATATAGGTAGTTTCATTATCTTTAAAAGAAAAAGTTAAGGGTCGGTCATGTTGGCTGACACTCCATAACACCAATGTTAAATTTATATCCAAATTTTTCCTTTATTTTTGATCGGAAAATTATAAACTATATGTCATTTTAAAGCTATGGTCAATATGCATGCAAATGGCTTTTTCAAAACTAAGAAAAATATTTTGTTTAATATTTATTAACAATTTAAAACATTGATTTTTAATACTTTTTATGTTGTCAGTATTAATTATAGCGAAAAACTACCAAGCCATTCGCATGAAGAATTTCGTCCCCAAGAGTTTTTTTATTTTTTAAAAAACGCTATTTGAATAATTGCGGGTTTTAAATGGATTTAGGCTGAGCAATGTCCGTGTAACCTACCACCGCTATAGGGTGATTTTAAATATTTTTTACATTGTAACTATTAATTATAGCGAAAAATTACCAAGCCATTCGGATGAAGAATTTTGTCCCAAGAGTTTAGTATTTTTTTAAAAAACGCTATTTGAATAATTGCGGGTTTTAAATGGATTTAGGATAAGCAATGTCCGCGTAACCTACCGCCGCTATAGAGAGTCGTAGGTTGCTTTCTGTTTTACTAGAGCCGACCCTTAATATTTTATTCTTTCTGTTAGAATTAATGGTCACGTTCATCTGCAGTAGTACCCGAAAAGTAATATCACTTGTTTTTAATTTTGACTGCTCAGTCTTCAGAAGTAGGCGTCCCAGTATTTACAAGTATGACCGCTTTTTAACCGCTACATCAAAAATTCACGAAATTACAACTTTGTAAGTAAAGAAAATTATAATGATCTCGATTTATAAATACATTTTAAAATGTATAAACATATATACTAATCTGCTAATTTTCCCAAATACAATAAACAATTTCTAAATACAATTACGGTTTTTCATAACATGATTTTCCATAATAAGCATGACATCATTGTGATTATCTTCGCATACTAATTTTAATTGTTGCCAACATAACTTGTGGGCAACCTGTGGATTAGAAACAAATTTATATAAAGTGTTTATTTACTGAGTTCTTGGAATCTGTGTTTTGGAGTTTACTGCTGGATAGGGCACACACACCCTTAGCAAATAAGACAACAATGTTTGATGTATAGGTTTTGGAGTGGAATCTAGAAGAAAGAAAATGGCTGTCAGACCCAGAAAAAGAAGAAGTAGGGGAGAGGAAAACCATATTAAAACCTTCACCGCATTATGACGTACACCGTACGTCAATGGATTTATATTCTAACCGAGGTGTGACGAACTCTATACGTCACTTGGGGGAGGGGGTTACTTAAATATTGTAGTAAAATGTTGCAAAACAATTGAACGATACAAACAGATATCAAGTTATGTCCTGAAAGCACTAAAGCGGGTAAACCACGGTTTGCTTTACTTCCGCCCTCTTACTACCAACGTACGTTTATGGGTTATGACTTTAAGTAATAAGTTTAAAACTTAAATGATAAGGCAAGTTGTAGAGTAAGGTGAAGAGCCCGGCTAGAAATCCAGTTTGTTGAAAATAATTTAAAAGAATTCAATAACTGATTATTATTTGTTTTCTTTCCTCCATGCGATTAAATTTTTCAACAAAAAATGAGTTTCACAAAACTTATTTACACACTTTGCATTTTTCACTCATTTCAAATATTTGACAAACAATAACAAACAAACAAATTAGTTGAACAACTAAATAAAACAAGTTGAAACACTACAGTTTGAACTTGTAGTACTAATCACTAAGTAAACATTGATAAGGGACCAGTCTACCAAAATAATCTCTGAGCTATGTTACATTACTAGAATGAGGGGCGCATGAAGGGGGCCGAGGGGCCCGACTCCCCCCCCCCCCCCCCCGAAGTGGGGAGAATGTAGGAAAAAATTAACCAATACAAATTATTGTAAAGCATAATGCTCTGAGAGCTAATAGGGAACGAAGATCCTATACATTCTCACTTCAGCGCACATCGGTGTGAGCAAACATGGCCGCCGTAGTGTCTGATTTAACATTGCGGGCCATGTTGCTCACACCGACGTGTGCTGAAGTGAGAATGTAGAGGATCTACGTTCCCTATAGCGGAACGACGTCGCCAGTGAGCGGTGAACGGTTTGGTTGGTGCGAATTCACCGGTCATTTCAGTCCTCTGCCCGCGGCAAGGGGTTTATAGCTAAAGGCAATTTGTACATCCGCGCATAACGATATCGGTTGCCGCTACAGAAGCTCACCACCCCATATACAATGTCCCATACACAACAGAAGAAGAATATTATGGATGAGCTACTTATACAGCCTACCATAGCTGGATGATTTTTGTAACTCACTGAATGAGCGGTTTGAATCCCACAAGGAAACAGTTACATCCTTACATAACGTTCTTCCACAATTATTTTGACTAAGACAGATTTAATAAGACTGTAAACTTTTACGAAAAAGATTTGTCATATAAAGAGATAGTGCAGAGTGAGTTTTTGTTGTGGAAAGAAAAGTGGAGCCAGGAAAAATCTTCAGAAAACTGCTTCCTAACATTTACACCCTTTTGAAACTCCTAGCAATTCTTCCTGTTTCTGTTGCGACCGTGGCGAGAACTTTCTCCAGTACTTAAGGAACAGCACATAGGCTTCTACTTTCTATTTACAGGAACATTACTGTTAGTGACGAGGAAGTTGTTGATAAGTTTTCGAGTGCACCAAGAAAACTTTACTTTGTTTTGCAACCATTGTTAAGCTCTTTAGTCGATATAGTAAATCAAGCTCATTTTTATAAGTATTCACTGTATTGTTAATTTTATAATTGATAATAAACCATTGCTGTATGTTGTCAAAGCCTCATTTTGTGCCCTTTTAAAAACAATATTCAAAGAATCTACTGCTAATTTACCCTCTGAATTTGGGCGTCAAAATTATTGTAAAAACATTTAGTGTCACTACTTAATTACCCAATTACCTAACTTAACATTAGTCTTGCCCCCCTCCCCAAAGATATGATCTATATACGCTACTGACTCGAATGACAGTATAACTAACTAACCGACAAACAATTTCATAACTCTGTAATCAACCTGAATTGTATGTTTGTACAAATTAATCGCACGGAGGTATAAAACTTTATTTTTAAACAGGACAATCAATGGAACCCAACCTTTCTCTTTGTCCAAATAAGGTTCAAAACGGGTCGGTATGATCAAGCATTTCCTTTATACCAATACACAAACAAAGGTTTACCTTCCAGGTCGATTCAATTAATCAAATTAATATAATATTGTTATGGAATTAGTTCTTCAGTCGACATCTAGTGCAAGGTGGCCTCGATTCGTCCTTGGTCTTGCTTCGTGTAGAGTGTTTCATCAAGATCAGCAGCTCAGTCGTTGTATTGAGGTACGATCTTCATCTGTATTGTTTCATTCCATGTCTCCTTGAGCTTTGTTTAAACTGTGTGTGTAAAATAGTCCCAATAAGTTTTCAATTTAACTTATTTAATCTCAAATAAAGCCAGATTATCGGATAGCTTTGATAGAAATTAGTGAAATCTTGCTTACTAGTGAGTGTTTAAGTTTATATTAGATCAAAGGTTAAATCAAGATTAATAAACTGTTAGCATATAATGAATTAATTTAGTTTCTAGGTCAGTTAAGGGGCTCCGGAGCACCTAAAATTGTATTTATGGATTTTTTTATTTTGTATTGCTTATTATTGCCCTTTTATTTATCTTTAAAACAAGCCTAAATTTATTATTATATCTCAACTCTAAGTGGGTAAAAATACTTTTTTGGTTCGTATATCACATGAGAATAAGACAAATTTGCTACCATATCCTTAATAATTTGATATGATTTATATAATTTGAAAAAAATAAAAATTTCCGCCTACGGTAGGAATTTTAATTTTGGTAGGCATATTTAGCTTTTTCTGTAGTGCCTAGTCTGTTTATACAGTCTTTGATGATATTCAGCTGATGACAACCCTGCATATGGGGATGCTATGTATTAAATATGTAAGTAAAATTTTAAACATGTTTTCCGGAAATCATATATTTTATTCACAAAAGGAACATTTTATCAAACATAATGATCTGAAATTTTCACGGGTTGTTTAATGGAGTATTAAGGTTTTAAAGAGAGCATTTTTTAATTTAAGTGATCATTTCTAAGTTATGACTGAGAAATATGGCAAAAACTGGTCAAAATTCTATTATTTTATAAAAATAATGACAAAATGTATTCAAATGCTTGTATTGCAAAACCCTCATGTTAAATTTTGTATTTAAGTAGTACTAACACACTGATAAACGTTTACTAATTTCGATCCAGTAGTTTCTGAGAAAATGTTCCTTAACCTTTTCAGTGGCACGCCCGTATATATACGTTTGTGCTATTATAAACGTCTCACGAATACAAACCATACAGACTCTGTTAATAAGAACCAAGCAAACTTGTTGTAGCCGCTCCTAGATGGTGCTGATAAACTATCTTTTCCTTTACATGTAGTATTTAAACCGATAGTAAAGTAACTGAAGTATTGTTAATTTGTCTGTTTTCTTTAATCAAGCCGTAGCCTAGTGGATAACGTTGCGTCTTCCTGATCAGAAGATGCCGGTTTCGAATCTAGGCTAGGGAGACCAGATATCTAATCATATCTGTGGTTTGAGGGTAGGAGGGTGGAAGTAAAGCAAACGAAACCAGGGGGAAAATACTTAAACATTTGATTTCTTGATATTTTTAGGACATGTAAATAATCATTTTAGTAATGTGACCCTATGTTGTTCAAAACCCAAGGTTAAATATTGTATTTTTTTAGATAGGGCGCTCCGGAGCCCCTTAACGGAGAGTTAAAACTATGATTGATGAAATCACCTTAAAAAGAAAAATTGGCCTAGTAACATTTCAAACAATCGGGATCAACGATGATGCAGTAAGCTTGTTAAACTGGACAAGTACACAGTTAATCCGTTTACTCATCGGGTAAAACTCCTTACATCTCAATGCGGCAAGGAAGTAACAGACGTTTCCTTAATCCTGAACAGGATCTGCTCTCCTGGTCGCGACCAAGGTCACGCTATCTCTGTGATTGGCAGCCGCCTTCCACGGCCTCTAATTGCTATCTCTGACGTGGGTGTCATCCATTATTCATTCCGGCTCTTGTTTTGATGCAACAAGTTGGCCATTATTCCGCCGGCATCGACGTTGTCTCGTTCGTTCAGTCTGATTGAAATGCAAATTTTAATTGTTGTATAGAAATTTTTCCGCATTGTTTGATTACATTTATAATTGCACGTCGATGTGGGTTCAGCAGGTTGAAATCGCGAGGTCGATAAGACGTCGGCGGTAAGGTCTTGGGGCGACATTTCCGTTCGGATCGAAGTCGTCGAATGAGTTAATGGGTTTTTAGCAGGGTGCAGTACTGATTACAATCAGCTAAAGAACTATTTATCCTGTTGAGAGTTAACCTTTATTTATTTTGTGTACTTTTAAAGGCAAAATTAGTACATTGGGTCTGTTGAATAAAAAATAAACAAAAGCTATAGCTTAAAATTTTAAGTCAATACTTAAAATCGTGTCAATAAAAACAAGCAATATCTAGTACTAAAAGCTTTGACTAACAATTTTAAGCTTCGACTAGT
This sequence comes from Philaenus spumarius, assembly GCA_018207615.1. Taxonomy (NCBI): domain Eukaryota; kingdom Metazoa; phylum Arthropoda; class Insecta; order Hemiptera; family Aphrophoridae; genus Philaenus; species Philaenus spumarius. The sequence goes on from JAGFPH010000378.1 coordinate 469,231, forward strand.
TTTCTTAGCTAAAGCTTAAAATAAAGTTAATAAAATGTAGTTAAAGCTAAAATTATTAAGGTCAAACTTGTATATTTTTCAATATGCCCAACTGGTGACGTAAAGATGCTACCTTAACATTTAAATGGCTGCATTTAAGCCAATTCGAGCAAAAAACAATAGGCTATAAAATAACTTATGTGCGTTCATACTAAAAACTATTAGAACAAATATCCAAATTGAGAAGAATTACCGCACATAAATTATTTGTTTTATTTTAATTTAAAGTTACTTATGTTATTTATTTGTTACACTGAAGTGAAAATTCGTCCGAGTTCATTTCTACAATAATTTGTAATTGCACAACTCATTTTTTGGCGCAGAAATGCATTGTTAATTCAGTTTTAACTGATCCAAAATCAAATTCTGTTGAAGTTGATTTATGGTTAAATCTTTTGTTTCTCTGTCTTCCTTAAACATTCCTTCCTGTTTTTTTTTGTTGAGGAATTTCTGACGATGTAATTCCTGATTGTTCATCATAGTTCGCTTATGTTGACGTTTCGACAGGTTAGGTTTAGGGAGAGATAATAATAGCAAGAGTTTATGTTATTATTGTCTGGGTTTAGGTAAGGAAACAGGTAAGGGTAGGCCTACATCATCAAATCCAACTTGTGATTATGTACAAAAATGCAAATTAATTTGAAATCTTTAATTATTTAATACCAAAGAGGCAATTAAAACCAATATAATTTTTCTTTAATTTTTAAGTTGTTTGTGATATTTTCTTCATCGGAAGAGTTAAAGCCGGCAGAGCTATTAATTTTATACTAGTTTATTTAATGAGTTCTAATAACATCAATCTTCAAACTGCAACAACTGTTTTAAATTGTTTCAAACAACATAATAATATGACAGATTATAAGTTTTGGCTAACATTTTCTAGCTTTTGATAACTAGCCTTAGTTAAAGGTTGTTCACCTCAGTTTGATCAAGTGCTAAGACTAAAAGCTTTGACTCAATAGTGAAAGCTAAAGCTAAGACTAAATGCTAAAAGCTTTTGCTTATTTTTTATTCAACAGACCTATGGCTTTCTTTCGCTTAACCTTAAGAATAAAATTATATTACGAATATATAATGATCTCAATTTAACAATTTACAAGAAAAAACGTATAACTAAAAATGTAGAGAAAAACCATAACATTTTTATGTAACTAGGTACAATGTTAGGAGGAGAGGTAGAATAACCTACAGATGTAAAGATTTCTATACCTTTTTTCTAAAATCATAATTCTTGGTAAAACTTCAAAATTAATTGTAGAGTACCAATTTTAATGAAAAACAATATTACAAAAAAATTAATTAAGCACAAAATACTACACATCAAAAGTTAGCAAACTATTTAACCTATTTTTAAACTAATATTACAATTTGTCATTGATGTTTTTTAAAAGAACAGTAGCTACTGATAAAAGTGCACAATATATTAACTTTTCTCAGCCTCACTATCAACAAAGGTGTAAGATATCTCATAAACTGACAGGAAAATGAGCTGTAAGAAATGGTTCAAGCTAAATGAAGGTTAGCCAGGTTTGGCACCGTAGCAAAAACAATGTATCGTATCATTCCATGCACAACTTCGTACCATTAGAATTTCTAGCGGCCTGATAAACATGCAGTTTGTATAATTTTTTAAGTAATGATACAAAAAGAGATCGTGTGAGATTGAACAGGGTTAATTCAGGGAATTTGCATAAAATTAATAAAATTTAATTTTAAATTAATGTAACAGTAAATTTTATTTTGTATAAACTACTTAACGAAAGAATCATAATTACTTGGATGTTGTTTACTATAAGTAGTTTCCCTACGAAAATTAATCCTAGATATTATAGACTCAATTAGCTACATACAACCTACTAAGGTACAAGAACATATCTGTCAAAGCTGGTGAGAAGATATTTCAAAAACTAATGGAGTTAAAGGTTGAACTTATTATTTTTTTCTATTCAACACTAACGTCTAATATCAGACGTAATGGTGTAGGTGTGTGGGCGCTAGCGTCAGTCGATTACAAACCACAACCAGATCTTTACACCTGTAACCACCATCAAGGGCCTTCGTAGGTGCGGCCACCAGAAATCGTGGGTTCATTGCCGATGGGTAGAAATTTAGAGTTTTGTTCAAAACAAGCTCCTTGAAATCTTGTATAGATCAAAATAAAGCATTATTTTATAATATCGAATAGAGTGAACAAAACATTGAATAGAAATGTTATTTTCCTTTGTCTCGCGTAATGTAGTGGATAGTATGTTTTTCGCGCATTGTAATAAAACGAAACAATTCGTGTATTTGGCAGCGGTTTTAGAGTATTAAAATGCACATTGCTACATAAAAATAAAAGTTAAGCAACATGCGTTTACCACTCCGTCCCGATCCATGTTTCCCTGTCCTAATCAATAAGAATAAGTGACAAAATAAAAGAGTTTACAATAATTTATTTGCATTGTTTCTCTGCGAGTGAAGATGGGGCGAGAGTAGCGAAGCCGCATGTAGAAGCGGGGTTTGGGAGCAAAACGAGCAGAGGGCGAAGTTATTTATTATTATATTTAATTACTGTAAAATCAAAACCGGCTTGTCATAACGGTTGCTCATTTTATTTCTCTTAGGGTTATTTTATTTATTTATTTTATAACTAAATATTGCATCATTTTATATTAGCTTATACGTTTTTAATTATTTTTGTTGTTAATATTTTGTTACTAACTGTACCCGCAAATCTATAAGCACAAATTTGTATTATCTACGCATCCTACTAAAATATAAAAATAAAACTTAGTTATGTATTAGGTCAAATAACTTCTTATTTATCTTAAATAATATATATATATAATGTAATTGTGTTCTTAAGACCACACGGGAGAAGTGTAACCTTTTTATTAATTAACACAACTTACGAAATGAGGAAGCACAATGTCCATTTCAGAGGTATTACTAATTAAACTATACATTGCATTACCATTAACAGATTAAGCCTTTGATGTAGGACAATCCGTTACACTTATATACCCAACTCAAATATACTAAATTAGCAATGCGATTGTGGCCTAACCGGCTAAAACGCTAGCCTATGCTGATGGACTCTGCTGGTTCGAATCCCGGCAAGACCAAAACTTTTTTCAAACAGATGGAATAGAGCGTTTCACTTTAGGAACGTTTCACATTAAGAGCGTTTCACTTTAGGATATTTAGAGCAAGGGA
>JAGFPH010000378.1:475487-515632 GCA_018207615.1 Philaenus spumarius
AACTATTTTAACACAAGTTACGAAATGAGGGAGCACAATGTCCATTTTAGAGGTATTACCAAGTAAACAATTTTAACACAATTGATAAAATGAGGAAGCACAATGTCCATTTCAGAGGTATTACCAAGTAAACTGCTTTAACATAACTTACAAAATGAGGAAGAACAATGTCCATTTCATCGGTAGAATGACGTGACTAAACCCATACAGATATTTGAATATTTAACAATGCAAATTTTATTTCGACAATTTCTTCTTCTTTTACGATCAGCTGTTACATTAAACTTCTTGTTTATATTAATACGTGTGTAAACCAATAAAGAAGAAGACATCACAGACGAAATCAAAAACGCAAAGCGTCTTGCTTATCGCGACTTCGTATAATTTACCTCATTTAGAACGAGTTAAATTCGCCTAAAGAAGGTTTCACTTCAATAAACGTGCACATATTTCTGAGCGTGTGTTGAAACGCATTCTGTTGCCTTAAATTTGTTTTTAAACGACCATCTACCTCCGCAGTGCTTTATCTCTTATCCTAGTCGTACAATCTCGTTGTATAACCACATTTATCCTTGCAGTTGTTATTACTCAATCATGCATCGTGGATAATTGAACGAGTTGCTAAAACCGAACTCGGTACAAAGTGGAAAGATAAATCCCATTAATCATTCCGTAAAGGTCACGTGGTTCAGAAGACATGAAGCCGCGGTTTGTCCGACAATCATCTTCCTGGTTAAGTTATCGTTAAGAGATCAACGTTCTCATTTTAATGCAGTTGATTGTTGTGCGTCATCTGTGTACAAAGCAGGGGTAATGCGATATACGGTCGTCAGCGTTCTCGTATCTGGCGGAGTCCTTTAATCACTAACTTTCAAAGTGCCCATTCTCTAGTTACAAGACAACTTGTAAAAATCTACATTTGAAAAGAGGGAGTTAATATGTTTTTAATGTTATTTTTTTAAATTGTAAAATTTGTCAGCTTTATTAAATTTGTTCACTATTTTTCAACTTTTAATTAAGCGGTTCCGGTTTCCGATTCACTTTTAATTATTAATTTTGTATTGTGTATGGAAAAAAGTTCAAACTTGGTACTTAAAAAGTATAAACAACGTGGCAAATGAAAGGGATTAAAAAAACATTGAAACGCAAAACGGATGAGTATTGTGAAGTGGTTAAAATAAAACCTTACAAACAATTGCATGATAAAAGTAAACGAAATAAATGGATTTAAATTTAACATTGCTCTTACGGGATAAAAATCCAATATGGCCGCTACTACAGCAGACCTTAAACTAATGCTTCACTAGATTCGACACCGGATTCACGTTAATAATTTTTTTTTAAATTCCATAAAATAAAAAGACTCCGTAGAATTACAAAACTTCATACAATTGCAATAATCCATAAAATTACAAAACATCACAAAATTACAAAACTTTATAAAATTAAAAACTTCCTAAAATTATAAAACTCCATAAAATTCAAAAACTACACAAAATAATAAAACTTCATAAAATTGCAAGACTAAATAAAATTTAAAAAGTCAATAAAAATTACAAAACAACACAAAATTGCAAAACTTCATAAAATTAAAAACTTCCTAAAATTATAAAACTTCATAAAATTCAAAAACTTCACAAAATCATAAAACTTCATAAAATTGCAAGACTAAATAAAATTTAAAAGTCAATAAAAATTACGAAACTCCACAAAACTGCAAAGTTTCATAAAATTACAAAACGCCCTAAAATTATAAAACTCCATAAAATTACAAACTACCTAAAATTACAAAACTTCATAAAATTACAAAACTAAATTAAATTACAAGATTCCATAAAATTTAAAATCTCAAAATTACAAAAACTTTATAAATTACAAAACTGGAAAAAGTTACAAAACCGTATAAAAATCCCTGGCACTAATGAAACAACCACACTTTTTGGCCTTTTGACAAATAATATACAACGTCCTAAGGATACATTTACAAACTCAAATAAACTAAAACATGCGTAGTTTTTATTTTAAGTCTATTCTAAATAATATCAATTGAAATCTAACACATAAACTATAGGTTACGTTATACGTCGTGAGCGGGTGGAGAAATTTTTAGCGTGCAAAGCACGCAGGGGTCTCCTCCAGTTAATTATAAGAGGCGAAACTAATTTCTCATAATTTTACGTGCACAATTATGTAATTTTTCATGTATCTTTTACGATGTTACGAAGGTTAGCTATCTACAATAACAAATAGAATAATAATATTTGTATTTTGGGCTGTAGAATGTTATTGAACTGCTTCAAACGAATAAAGAATGTATATCTATCCTGATGTATTGATTATTAAAATAACATAACTAGGATAAAAGAGCAAACAGCTGTTGAATAATGTAAACAATATAAATAAATAATACAGCTAAGGACAGTCAATAACTGGTTAGGTTTCACGTCCTGTACACAATGCAGACAATAAAATACTTCTATACCAGATAGTAAATTATTTATCTTCTATTGTAAATATAAATGTATTTATATAACTTCGATACATAATCGTATGGGACTTTCTCCTCGGTTTTATTCACATGGGCCGATAGGTTGCGCACTGATAACTCACCTTTGTTTGCGTATTTACTTAATTGCCTGTTAGTACACAGAACGTGGGAAGTGTTTTATGTATCAAGTGTTAGGTTAGGTTAGGATTAAATGCCATGTTAGCAAACTAAATTGTTTGATAAAGGTTTGCTAAGCGCCTCATTATTTCTATTACTAATATCGACTATTCAATGTTTCAATTTTCTAAACAAGAATGGGTTTTAACACGCCTACTTAAGGCGATGAGCCACCAAAAACATACTTTTTTGTGTTTTTTATGATTTAACCTTTGAATTCATTTTTAGTACAACTAGAAAGAAGGATTTGGGGGGGGGGGGAATGTTCCCCGCACATTTATGTATTTTTAAATAAACAATTTTGATTTTTTATCATTTTTGAGATTTTTTATTTTGAATAACTTTTTGTTTTTTAACCAATTTGAATAATATTTTTAATATTTTGCAGCCTATATTATAAAGAAACTTTTTGGGTATGGAAAACCATGTGCTGTTTCTAACAAAAAAGTTATAAGGTTATATTTACAAATATATGTTTTAAACATTGTGGTTTATTATAAAAAGTTATTAATTTAGTATTTTTATAGCTAGAGTGTTTTCCATACCCAAAACCTTCTAAATGTATCCAAGATAAAGTGGTAAAAATTTCAAAGGCCTAGCTCTAATACTTTAGATTTTATTCAAACATAAGTACATAAAAACATGGAAAAAAGTAAATTTTCGGGAAACGGATTTCAAAGTTTCAACATTGTGTAATAGCGAATTGCACTAAATTTCTATTTTATTATTTTGTTTTTTATATATATGAAAAAGTGGTCACAAAGGCCTAAAAATGTTCATATATATTCAAAAAAGTACGTAAAATACAAAAATTAAATAAACAATTGTTTTCAAAACATTCCAAAAAATGCTAATTTTTTGTGGTGAATCGCCTTAAGGGTCTGGTCCAGTAAACGAGAAAGCAACCGGAATCGAAAGCGCTTCTCACTGTATCCCTATCTAAACAGTGCAGTTTTTTGCAGCTGAGCGCTTTGACATTGCGTCATTTCAAACCATTTTATAAGTCTATCTTTTGTAATTGAGTGTTGAAAAAAAACTAAATATTCTTTAAAAATTTTGGGACCGGCTTGCAAATTATTTTCCATTATTAATTTTTTATTGTGTTAGGAAAAAAATTCAAACTTTGTACTTGCAAAATGTCAATTACATAACAAATCAAAAGCATTAAAAAAAACTAAATTGCAAAACGGATGCGTATTGTGACTGTGCTTAAAATGAGACCTTGCAAACAATTTTATGATATAAAATAAACTAAATAAATGGTTTGATATTTAACATTACTCTTATGGGATACAAATCCAAGATGGCCGCCACTACAGCAGACCCTTAAGCTTATGGCACACACATCGATTTCGACCGTACGAGACGATATCGTAGTGGTATTATGAAGAGCATCTACATGGCATGCACACCGTGTTGAAACCGTCGCCGTGCCGATACCGTTCATATGTATGCAGTGCCGTAGGACTACATTTTCTTATAAAAATAATACGAATTCTGCAAAAGTTTTATTGAAGTGAAACTTCTTTAGACGAGGTAGGGCAAATTGGCCTAATTCAGACGAAAAGTTAAACTCTTCTACTTCCCCGTCTTCCACCGGCAGAGTAGGAGAATCGTTTGACACGCAAGCGCAGTGCGAGAAGAAAGATAGAGAAACATTTCTACTCTCTCCGTCGCACATTCATAGACAGTCTAACCGCAAACGCTGCGTGTACTGTGTTAATACGTAGCATAGGGAACCAGCAGACGCTTCCGTATTATACTGTGCATTAACTGAACATGTTTTAATATTTATTAAACTTTTGTTGAAGTATTGTAGGTAATAATTCAGCAGGTATTGGCTGAATCAGCTGTTATGCGTTTGATTCGTCCACTGCTTTAAAATAACTTTGTTTTTCGTTCTTGAAAATAAACTGCTTAAGCCTGCAAACTATATCTAACTGAGTTTATGTCATTAAGGATTTTCATGGTAAATGTCAGTAGGACTAAATAAATTAATAGAAGTCCAAACTTGCATGATAAAATAGCAATAATGCAGACCAAGAGTTCAAGGTAGCTACTGTCAGCAGATGACTTGAATGCATACGAGGGGGCAGCGGGGTGGGGAAAGAGTTCTCCCACCACAGTGGTAGGGGCTGCCGTCACTATGACAACCGCGCTACTATTGGCGAAGCTTGGGAACAAGGCTACTCTAGCCAATAGCGGCCACATTCCATACGCAAGCATTCAAGTCATCTGCTGACAGCAGTGACAGTTTCAAATATAGTGTATGTTTGTTTCATACTTCAGCTATCACCCATAGTTTCGTTTTTAGATTATGAGTTATTGGAATGGATATTTCTATTCGATGTAACTTGGAAACTAAAAAATAAAATAAATAAATATTACATTATTAATAAAATTTAAACAATATGTCACTATTTACAAAAGAAAAAGCCTTGCAAAATAAGATCGTCACCTAAAATACCAATACAAGACCAAAGTCTTTGTCTCACATTTGTTCATCAATACATAATATAACAGAAATACCAATGCTCCCACTGGATTGGCAACAAATCTCACGTGTAGAAAACAAGTAATCATTTGCTGGATCTCTTGTAATATATATTTTCTCTATGGTACCATTTTCTTCTCAAAATTACCACAGACTTACTAACCAGTAGTTCGAAATCTTCTCTACAGTCTGCAATGAATAGAACTTGTGTAAGCCCTTAACGTGAAAGAAATATCAGGATTGTGTGAGCATTGATAAATAGTGAGTCGGAAACAAACAATCCGACTGGCCCACTTTAAAACGACATCGCCCCGGGATCCACTTGTTTGTATGAGGTAATGCAACGTAATAACGTTCTGCGCGAAATGCAAGTAGTTATTAGGACTTTAACTTTATTCAAATGGTGGGGGAAGACAAACAGAGCGCGAATACTATAAACTCCCTTAGGCACGCTTGAACGTATTTTCTTAAAACATTTCTTTTTCTGATTCCGTAGTAAAACAGAACATGTACAGTTTTATCATGACTTTCCGTGCGTATTTCACAGCCTTGTTCCATTAAAGCCGGGTACACACTTGCGAACATTTGCCCGTAACGTAACAGTTACGCGTAACATGTTCGGCCGTGTGTACGGAGCTCTGTAACGGCTTCATGTAACAAATTTGTTACGATGTTCGCGGCAGACCATGTTCCACCCAGAGTCGGTAAATGATTGCTCATCAAAGGAATGTTACTCGAGATCCATATTACAACTTGTAACATCCCCTACCCTCTCCAAGGGTATTCCCGACTTGTCAGTTCATTCTGTGCCGTAACGATATAGCGCTAGTTCCCACCATCTTAGTTGATTCCTCTTCTTCCTCTCCTTCACTGTCGCTAAATGAATACAAACATACACCGCAGTAGCAATTTTTAATCTCGATGCATCCATCTTTGACACTGGTTTCAGCTTCAACTGATTCCCGTAACATCCGGGGAACACATCGCTCGCAGCGAAAAGAATCTAAAATCCCACAAACATTTCACTGCAACATGTTACAGTAACATGTTACAGTGAAATTTTCGCAAGTGTATACTGGGCTTAAGTTCCCACACTCACAACCGAACAGTGTAACGTAACTGGGACGCGTAACATGTTCGCCGTGGGGGACGGAACTGGTTGTTTGTTTCACTCTGATGAGACGGTAAACGACTATATCATCAAATTTAAGCTGTTGCGCATAGTGTGAACGAGAAATAGGTGCAGTCTGATGTTTCGCCGAACTGCGTTCCCAAGACGGCCAAATGATAAAGAAATTTTGTCATTAAATCTAAAAGCAATATATAAAATCTAAACATTCTCAAACAATACATATCCTTATATATTATTTCCCAAAGGTGTTTTATTTTTTGTCGCTAAGCGATATCTCCCTTAATTCTTCATCAAAATTTATTATTCAAGCATCATTTTAAAGTTTATGTTCCGCTCTATTGCCTAAAAAAGACAAACACCTTAAAATTCATGTTTTCGTTACAAAAATTTATGAAAAAACTTTCATATTATACTTCATATGGTTCCTACAGTGACTAGATAGATACAGTGCGGTCATATGAAGGTGGCCGCCATGTTTTTCCTAAAAGTAATGTTACCTGCTCAGAATTATAATGTAAAGAATAGTGTGGTATCTCTTTTTGTAATTATAAGAGAAAATTTACCACCTTTTTTTTTCTTGGCTAAAAGAAGTAGGCTCATAGTTTCATCATGTTCTTTTTGTTTTTAAAATAACTTTGTTTTAAAATTAAAATGTGGAAACTGGAAAAGCTCGATTTTGTTTTAATGAACTAGATTAAATAATAATAAATTCTCATTAGCATTACATTCCCTACGTGAAATCAAATTGTCATTAATCCAACGCTCATCCACCATATTGTCGCCGCCATCATTCATCAATAGAAACATTTATCACCATCAAAGTTATGTAACTGAACCAAATTGAATCAAAAGTCAATCGATTTAGCAGAAACAGGAAGATTTAGAAAAGTCGCTTACAAAATTTGTTTACATTGCTTCAAGTCAATCTAACTGAAACCCCTAATAAACCCTAAAATAAATATCCCTAATAAATAACGAATCAGCCTCCTAAATAACGACTTAGACCTCCTAAAAACAAAAATATAATTGAAAATGTAAACTACAAATTATTTTTAATGTTTTTAATAACAATAAGTCACCTTAAAGAGTAGATTTCGTCACGTGACTTGTTTAATTTCACAGCTTACGCGTTTCGGAATTTTTACTCCATCATCACTCTATTGAGGTCATCAATACATTATTACTAGTAGTTCTGTGAACAGTAGACCTCGCTCGTTGAAATAACAAATGTGGTTTTGAGCTTAGGTTAAAAAATAGTGTGCCAGTAAAGAAGTAAGCACAAGGTTTAGCCAGTGAAACATTATTTTGCAATTCCCGCGATTCGGGGGTTTCTAGTTCTCATTTGTTTTCTTTTCTTGAGCTTTAACTACTAAAGATTTTCTTTTAGAGGCATTGTGTTTTATTTAGGTTAATAATGCGTAAGTTAGCTAAAAATATCGCGTTATATAGGGACAACATATAATTAAATATGTACATACTTAAATAACTCAAACTTAACAATTCATTTACAGTTCCATATCATATTCCAATATTAGAAATAATGAAAACAAACGATGTTAAAGCGTCGTGATAGTGAACTCAACCCATGTACCAACACTTCCCACGCTGTCCAACGGTCATTTTTTGTATGTCCTTTATCGCCGCGAGGTTTCATTTGTTTCATCTCATTTTGTAATTCAAGTAAAGCTAAGTCAAATACTTTTATAAAATAATAATTTACAAGTATACAGTTCAATTCTTTGATGTATCCTCTACACTTTCTTATTATAATAAGTATTTTTTAGGCAAAGGATATATTCCTAAATTACTATTCAAAACAGGCCTAGTTTTGTTAGCAGTCTTGTAGTAGGATCATAAAAACTGGTGTTTTCAAAATAAGAAATTTGAAATTGATAAATATTTTTATACAGTTCTATTTAGAACTAAATTAAGAAACTTTTTTACATTTATGACAATTTTTACTACTTTTTATGTAGGCCTAAAGTTGAACTTTTTCCTTTCGTTACTGAACATGCTTGCTTCTTGAGCTAATAACACTTTGTTAATTTTACTTCAATCATTTTTTTTTTTTTTTTTTTTGCATATATGAATTCTTTGAACCTTTATCTACAAAAAAGCTATGGAACATTTTTGAATTGGTTTAGAATAAACGTATAAAAACATGGTTGAAATGCAAAAACGAATGTTAACAAATTTGAAGTTTACGGCCATTTTGTAAGCTTGCCGTTAGAGATACGGAAAAAATCAAGAATACAATTTTGTTGAAAATCAAATTTACTACCCGCAAAATGTTATTAGTTTTTAAATTCGACTTACTGTTAAGCCACAAACTGGCTTTGGAAAAAAAACTTACACTGAGAGAAACGGTCTGGCCGACATTTTAATTTTATTTAAGGGGCTAAAATAGAAAAATGGAAACCCCCGTATATATGCATGGCTCGGCCTAGGAATAAGGGACATTCGTGCAAAAAATCATCAAAATCGGTCAAGGCGTTTGGCCGTAATCGTGAGACAGACAGACACACAGACGAAATGACGAACGATCGAGTTAAAACGGAGACCTCGCTTCGCTCGGTCAATTAGGGAATTAAAGAGTTTTGGAACAAACAAATTGCACCAATGTATGTAATACAGTATCGCCTAACAGGTGATATAAAAAACTGAAAATCGTAATTTTTGGAGTTAGTGAGTTTTGGAACTGACTGACTCATATTAAGGTAGGATTATTACAACAATTCAATTATAAAACTCCACAGGCATAGGACGATTAACCTAATGTAAGACCAAAATACCTGATAAAACGGTTACTTTTTATGCCAAATATGTCTTGACCTTGACCTGAACTCAAATACGTGCAGGTTTTTGCCTGAGCAATCATAAAATGTACATAAACCTAAGTTTACAGCTGTTTCGCCCATCTGCCAGACATCATCAAAACGTTGTAGAACATTTATTCACATGACATCTTTTAAATCGATATTTAAACAACTCTACATTTAATCGCACAAACGTAAAACCAGTATAATGAACTAACAACAAAACTAAAAGTTTAATAAGCGAATTAACATAGCGAACTTTCAGCCATCTTGCTAAACTAATAGACGTAACAGCGTTGCCAGATTGGCACTTCTTTTAGAAAAGTAAAAAAAGTGCTAAAACCTTATAGGCCTATATGTTTACAAACTGAAAACATTCTGCGGCTGGATACTATAAGTTAGTTTAGGTACAGGTTTTTTCAGGTTGTAACCTAAAAATTATAATAATATATAAAAAAAACCCAAACTAACGTAAAGTCTCATATTCGTAGACGAATATTCTTGTTTTAAATCCACGTAATATTTTAGCCGTTAACTAGCTCGTGCGCGTAACTAATATATTGTTATTAATTAAACTAACCATGTTGGTTATTATGTTGGATTTCATCGAAAAGTCGTTTTACTGGATTCAGTGCTGGATTATTCCATGCTTATATTAGGAAAATCTACATTTTTCACGTTAGTTTTCTATAGTTTTATATTTTGTTTACGGTTATTATATCTTATTTTGGTACCTGAGGAGTGATTAGGTTCTGTTGTTTTGTGCAAAAATAACCAAAATGGCTTTAATGACCCGCATTTTTTGTGTTTTCTTCCACTCGTAATTTCTGTAATATGTGTCTGCCGGTGTTATGGTACTTAGACTCGGTTTAATGTCTACTTTCAAAATATAAATTTATATGGACAAAAAGGCTTTCCCTTTGTCTTTTATTTTCAAGTTAATAATCCGTGATCATAATTTCCATCCAATCTGCATAAAAACCCTTTTATCTAAAATATATGCCATTATGATGAATTCGATCGGAACTATCGAGGAAAGTGAACACATGGGTTGACGTGCGAAGCATGCACAGGTCTCTTAGATTTATTAGTAAACCTCCTAGTGTGAGCAAATGGTAAACATTGCTTGTTAATTCGTCACTATGCACTTTCCTGCTTATACACTTAGTTGATTATAAAAATATGAAGTCTCGAAGATCCATATGAGTGGTCTTCGTTTGACTCAAATTGGTAAGTGTAGGTAAAACTTAGTTTAGAAAATTGAATATTTATATCGTTAAAAATTTTGCATACTCCTGCCTACGTTGCGGAAATATTTTGTTGTTTTTGAAAGGATAATCATAGTCAGCGAAGTGGGACACTATCAGAATGACATCGAGATTCCGTAAGAGATCGTAGGCAGCGCCTTAAAAGGTCTCCTTCAGAGTGAGGAACCCACGGCCTGGGCCAGCGCCCTCTATACCCCTACGTAGTTCGAGGAATTCATTATTAATTGTTGATAAAGTAAATGCGAACTGATTGTAAATAGATTAATCATTTGGGTTAGTTAACTGGTCGCACTGTGTTGGTCGGTCACTAAAGCGTCTATATCTATCTATATATATATAGAATCCAAATACCACTCACTGACTCATGAAATCTCAAAAACCACCGAACGCATTGGAATGAAATTTGTATGTAGCTTCTTCTAGGGTTCTAAATGCTCGATAATAAAGGTTTTCAAAAAATTCGAAATTTTAAGGGCATTTGGGGGACAAAATTACTAAAAATCCCCATAAGAAATACATAGTACATAATATATGTATTGATATATTTTTTTGGTTAATATACATTTAACTTTGATTTGTCTATCCATGCAAAGCCGGATCGGGCCAGCTAGTATACATATAAAATCCAAATACCACTCACTCACTGACTCATCACGAAATCTCAAAAACTAACGAACGGATTGCAATGAAATTTGGTATGTGGCTTCCTCTAGAGGCCTAGGTGTTCGCTAAGAAAGGTTTTCAAAAATTCGAAATTTTAGGGGAATTTAGGGGGGTCAAAGTGGTTAAAAAAAACACCGAACGGATTGGAATGAAATTTGATATGTACCTTCCTCTAGGGCCCTAGGTGCTCGCTAAGAAAGGTTTTTAAAAAATTCGAAATTTTAGAGGGCGCTTAGGGGGTCAAAGTTACTAAAAATCCTCATAAGAAATACATAGTATAAGATATTTATTTATATGTATATTTTTTGTAATATACATTTAACTTTGATTGTCTATCCGTGCAAAGCCGGATCGGGCCAGCTAGTCTTCTATACTCATATTATAAAGAGGTAAAGTTTGTTTGTTTGTTTGTGTGTTTGTTTGTTTGTTTGTATGTAGGGGGTAATCTCTGGCACTACTAAACCGATTGAAAAAACAGTTTTACTAATAAAAAGCTACACTATCCCTGAGTAACATAGGCTATAATTCATTTCGATAAAAAACTTTTTTTATTCCAATATTTGTAAATTTAGTTGGAAAAAATTCTTAGGTTAGGCCCAGAATGATAAATCAACACATGCATTTACATTTATTACCATAGCAACCAATCGATAACAGATAATATAGCTGTTAGCTCCAATATTTCCATTAACAGCTGATTTCAAAATTTGAAACAATTATTGTTGTATTTCTAGCTTTTAGGTTAGGGTTTTTAAGTGTAGACCTGAGCCTTGCTGGTTCTTTTAACCATTATTATAATTACTGTTATAAAATATAAGAAATAATTTAATTTGAACATTTTACATTATTTACCATCTTAGTTTTGAGGCTATTATTAATCCTACACCTTTATTATAAATAAAACATAACATATGTTTTTAGAAGGTTACATTGGGTGTTGGCGTGCGGAGCACGCAGGGGTCTCCCCTAGTAATATTATAAAGAGGTAAAATTTGTTTGTTTGTTCGTATGTACGGGGTAATCTCTGGAACTATCTCTACACCGATCTAAAAATAGTTTTACTAATAAAAAGCTACACTATCCCTGAGTAACATGGGCTATAATTCATTTTGATCAAAATATTTGTTATTTCAATATTTGTAAATTTAGAGGGAAAAAAATTTCAGGTTAGGCCTAAGCTGATGAACTAACACATGTATTTATATTTATTACCATAGCAAATAATTGAATAAAATAACAGATAAAAAAGCTGTTTCCATTAACAGCTGATTTCAAACTTTGAAGCAATAATTTTTATAAAGTGGTAGACCTGAGCCTTGCTGGTTCTTTTAACCTTTATTATAACTACTGTTATAAAATATAGGAAAAAATTTGTTTTGAATATTTAACATTATTTACCTTCTTAGCTTTATGGTTATTATTTTTATCCTACACATTAATTATAAAGAAAACATAACATGATTATATGTATAGAAGGTTCCAATGGGGTTGGCGTGCGGAGCACGCAGGAGTTTCCTAGTTTATAATAATTCGATCACGCAGCTGAACCGTTCACGTAAGTTTTAGCGAATTTTCAAAATTAAGTTTATATGTTTCATGGTTTCGCCTAACTATTTGGGAAATTATTCTAACGAAGGCCGCGTGTACGAAATTAAATATATTAGTAGAATTTGTTTTACACTTCAATCTCCAGCCTTGGTTCAAGAGCTGCTTCGTTCCACTCGAAGCGGTAAAACTCGTTTAGCTAGTTTGCACCTCGGCATTGCGGGTCGGTTTATAGAAAGCTTCGCTTCGCTCGCAACATACAAACTAGACCGTCGGCCTCGGATTCAAAAGGTGCCCCGAGGGTAAAATCCCTCACGTGGATTTGAACCGTGTACTTTAATGGTATTTTATGATTTGATAAATTTATCAGAGGGGCTATAAGACCGTTTAGAAAACAACATGAGCAGAATAATATTATATATATATATATATATATATATATATATATATTTTATATATATATATATATATATTTTTTTTTTTTTAATGCGGCCGTTAGAGTGCGAACACATATATACATGAGACTTTTAATGACACCCCAAAACGTGTTCTGGGAACCATGATCGGTGCTCATTTACTACTCCCGACCTTGGGTCTTACCATAAGGGTCACTGAAATAGCTCATCATTCCTAATTAACTAATAAAAACCTGTAAACTCATTGTTTTACGTGAGAAATTCCATAACAAAATATCAAACCAAAATATTATATCAAATGTATAAAAAAATGTATTTGTGTGCTTTAGACCACTCGGGAGAAGTGTAAACGTTTTAATGAACACAACTTACGAAATGAGGAAGCACAATGTCCATTTCAGAGGTATTACTAATTAAACTATACATTGTATTAACATATCAGAACAGCCCTGTGACAAGTTGTTATTGTGTAATTATTGTTGTAAACGTTGTTATTTTGTGTTATTGTGTCTGTAGTGTGTGTATATATTAAAAGTTTAATTTTATACCTGTGTGTGACCGTAAGAGCATCATGCTAATGTTCTTCGTTATCCAGGCGATGATAACCACCCAGGATTTTCGTCTTTAAAAAAAATCAACAGAATAAGCCTATGACGTAGGACAATCTTATATACACAACTCAAATAAACTAAATTAGCAATGCGATTGTGGCCTAACCGGCTAAGGCGCTAGTCTTTAGTGATGGACTCTGCTGGTTCGAATCTCGGCAAAGACCAAAACTTTTTTCAAACAGATGGAATAGAGCGCTTCACATTAGGAGCATTTCACATTAGAAGAGTTTTACAAAATAGAGCGTTTCACAAAATGCATGGTGAAACGCGTGACGGTAAAATCCGATTCACTCCCAGCAACAAGAAAACTATACCAGGTGTCTTAAAAGTCCCCCACCCCACACTTTAACTTTTGTGTTTGTTAAAACAAACAAATATCCTTTGGGGAACGATACTAACTTAGGCCAAAGTATCTTTTGAACCAATCGGAAATTTTGAGTGTCCCCTAAAAATGGGGGATTTTGTGGGCAACTCAAAATTTTTAAATGGGAAGTATGGCCATGTGATACCTCATTTTAAAGGTATATTTAAGACTAGGAAAATGACATAAAGAAAATAATAAAAATCGGACCACCCAAAACAAAATGGCGGCCCTAAAACGTGTTGAAATAAATCGACATAAAGTTGCTAATATCTCGAAAACGAAGAGTTTTTTAGAAAAATTTCAAGAGACAAAAAATGTTTATTTCAAAGTGCTCGACCTAAAAAATTGTTTTTAAATCGATTTCGTAAATTGTTTTTTATTTTTTTAAATGTAGGAGTCGACTTAAAGTTTACGAAATCGATTTGGAAGCCATATTTTAGGTCAATCACTTTGAAATAAACATTTTTCGTCTCTTGAAATTTTTTCTAAAAACTCTTCCTTTTCGAGATATAAGCAACTTTATGTCGATTTATTTCAACACGTTTAGGGCCGCCATTTTGTTTTGGGTGGTTCGATTTTTATTATCTTTATGTAACTTTCCTAGTATTAAATAGACCTTTAAAATGAGGCATCACATGATCATACTTCCCATTTAAAAATTTTGAGTTGCCCCAAAATCCCCCATTTTTAGGGGACAGTCAAAATTTTCGATTGCTTCAAAAGATACTCTGGGCTAAGTTAGTATCGTTCCCCAATGGATATTTCTTTGTTTTAACAAACACAAAAGTTAAAGACAGGGGGGAGGGACTTTTAAGACACCTGTTATACTCTGCTATACACATATTTACACTTCAATAATAGATAGTATCAAGTATAACTTCCGTTGCCTTCAGAGTACGTTTGTCTGATATTGAAGTTGTATTGTACGCCGAGATGCTAATACACTCCAGGCTCACTCTTAACGATAAAGTCTGTAATTTGCATTCCAACCGCAAACCGACTGCTCTTGACGAAGATAAACCCGTCACGGGTAATATCGCGAATCGTGGCTCCAAGATAACAGCTGTGAATCTATTGTCACCTTGGAAACGCAATTGTCAACACTTCCTTATTTAGAAATGTGTCCCTTGACCTCAATGTAATCACAGATCGATCGTCAGATAGTTCGGTACGGATGCTGGCATTGATAACTGCAGAAGGAACGGTAGCTGATACGTAAAGGTGAAGGTGAACGGTTTAAGGAATTATGTCAAGTTCGGTCACCGGGGTACCGTGTCACATACTCTTAGTTTGAGTCATGAAATTAACCCTGTCAATACTTACGAACATTCACGAAAAACGACAAAAATGAACGATAATTTACAACAAAACAAAAAAAAGTTTCGCGGAATCGCCGATGTGCGAACTATTATCGGATTATTTATTTTAGGCCCCTCGCTCAAAAATTTCTAAAATCTAAACTATACATTTATTTTAGAGGAGACCCCTGCGTGCTCCGCACGCCGACCTATTTGTTGTTATCTCTAAACACATATTTTATCATTTCTGCTTTAATAATAGTGTACCTTATAATTAATCATGACCTCAGAGTTAAGATCATAAGCAATATATCAACATTGAATTGATGACAGCATGCCTACTACAAATAAAAAACTAACCTAAAAATGTTTTTAAGAATGATATCGGCTGTTTAGAAAATACTACCAATGAATACAGAACTTATAAGAAGCGCAATAGACCACTGACTTAAGACATCCAACATCGGATAAATTCACATGTTTCTGATTTTTTGGTATGTTGTTAGGGTACCTACCAGTAGTGTAAAACCAAGTTTGCAGCTTCTAAAGACTTGTGCTAACTTCGTGGTGCTCGAAAAACCTCGAAATTTTCCCACCGATTTCAGTTTTTGGCCCGAAACTCCTAAAAGGGTGCTTCCTACGGAAAAAGTCACTCTATCCTTTTTTGAAGGAGTGAACATTTCCTACAGTTTGAGTCCAACTCCAATTTTTTAGGTCCAATACATTTCAAGATACAGGACCTCAAACATTGGATTTGTTTTTCAAAAAGTGCAAAATTTAAGTTTTTGTCGTCTGTCGGGCTAAATATTGGCTATAATACTCATTCTACGAGAAAATGTATTGGAGATTAAGTTGTAGAGAAAATTTTTAGCTTTCATTTAAGCCCAGAACGAAGTCTGTAGGCCAAACAGGTATCTCGTTATCTTAGAAAAACAAAAATGGGTTAAATCGGGGGAGGGACAGATCGGAGCGTGAGTGAATACAACATTTAATTGTCATGGATATTCATGGTTATTACACATATTATTAGTAAAAAAAAAAATTGGGTGTGCGTCGGACCACACGGTGGAAGTTATACTTCTTTGGCCATTCTCATACACCCACTCACGCACACAAACAGACAGGATATATAAATGAAATATAAGACATTTTTCAATATTATTCAATATATTTATCTTCAATATATTATACGTGACTTCATTATTATATTATACACCTATATTATCATTATCAGTAATTATATATTGTGGATTCGGTGACCCTACTGTCGATTAATCGATAGTTCTTAAAAATTTGTTCTTACTTTTCAGCGTGACGCGGTTTTTCGACCAACATCCCATCCCAAAGTGTCTAACGGGCGCAAAGAAGTATAACTTCCGATAGTTCTTAAAAATTTGTTCTTAATTTTCAGCGTGACGCGGTTTCTCGACCAACATCCCATCCCAAAGTGTCTAACGGGCGCAAAGAAGTATAACTTCAAAAACATATGTACGTACTTATCAACTCCTATAAAAGTGAGTGTACATCAGTACATACATACGTGAGTAACTTATAATATAACATCTGATTTCACCCATCATCAGATAAATCAGATCATTTATAAATATTATGTTATAGACACAAATTTGTATACAAATACACTAGCGCTGATCGTGGCGCTTTCATGTACTTAGTGAGTTTTCTAGCAAAAACAAGACAAGTTCATTGGACCTGTCCCGTATTTGCTTGAAAAAACAATGGACTTATCCGGTTTTTGCAGAAACCGTGTATTTTCAACCTTAATTTTATATTATTTGACTTGTCACTTTTTAGAAGAATATGTTGTATCTATATTATACCCCTGATTATAATAAACAATATAATGCAATAATCTCAATTTATGATTTTTGGACTTGTCCGGTTTTCCCCTCTATCAACCCCTCTTTAAGAAAATAGAAAAAGTAATGTTTTATATAAAAACCTGTAGACTATTGTATCCAAAATGTAATATTTATTTTGACAGGAAATTTTTCGATCTACAATTTTTTATTCTTATTTTCTGTATAGGCCTAACGGTAACGTGAAGCAAACGGTTATATGACAAAACAATTCTCGATAAATAGGGTGTGGTGGATGTTCGGGAGATGTATGGTAAAAGAGTCAGTTTTTTTATGTATGGTCCAAAACCTGCCATCTAAACCAAAACACCTTTCCTAGTGTATGTTTGTGCACTTTTGTTTACATTTTACTGGGCTATGGGTGATTGTTAATTTGAGGTTAACTTACATTTAAGATAAATAATTAAATTGCAGAGTTAATACAAAAAAATTTATTTAACTTCAGATGCAATTAAATCAAATTTTCTTTTTAAATAACTGTGTCTAGTATTAATTTTTGAGAGACAATAAACATTTATGTATTTTGTTGATGGGTACAGTTGAAAAGGCTCATAGCCTCGAGTGGGTTTAAATAGCCTCAATGATGGCTAACCTAAATCCTCGACTTTAGTTTAGCCGTCATTAATGTCAGCAAAATGTATATTAAAAATTTCCAGAATACTGAACAACTTTTATTTTCAATCGTCCAAACCCTTTAGAAATATTTAAGGCGGTGCATACAACTTCTCTTATAGCTTCTCAATATCGTACAGAAATGAAATTTAGTTCCCGCTAGGAAAGCTGGTTCCACTACTTCGATAGAAGATCAGATCTTATAAGATCAAACTAACTTAAACTTCCCACACCTAGTCAGACTGCGAGGAAGCAACTCTGTGCTATACGTTGTTTCAGTCATGTCTCGTGTGACGTCACAAGGCTGTCAACCGTACTTGACGCTCCCAAAGATGGATATTATCAGAAAGACTCGTTTCTCTTGAACCGACATACAACGCGGTTGTTCCTCTGGATTTCCTAACCTCAATCGCGTCCAAAACTATACTCCAAACAAACAGTCTCGACTGTAAGAAGTTTTGCTTTAAAGGAAAAGAGCATCACTGATCATTACTACAAACAAAACACAATCACAACAGAAATGCAAGGCAATAGTTATATTTAATTTATTTTAATTCGCAAATTTAATTTTAATTATGGCATGTAGAATTTTATATCATTTGTCTTAACTAACAAACTCTTTAATTGTTAAAATGTTATTTTTTCATGGAACATGCGACGGTCAATTTATATTAAAATGATAAGATGAAACTTTTTAGCTTTTGTAACATTTAATATAATTGAAATAATCTATATACATAAAAGTGAAATACCACTGACTCATTCATCACGATTTCTCAAAAACTACTGAACGGATTGAAATGAAATTTAGTATGTAGCTTCCTCTAGGGCCATAGGTGCTCACTAAGAAAGGGTTTGAAAAAATTCGAAATTTTAGGGAAGGTTTGGGAGATCAAAGTTATTAAATCACGATTTCTTCAAAACTACCGCACGGATTGGAATGAAATTTGGTATGTAGCTTCCTCTAGGGCCATAAGTGTTCACTAAAAAAGGGTTTTAAAAAATTGGAAATTTTAGGGGGGTTTGGGGGTAAAAATTACTAAATCACGATTTCTCCAAAATTACAGAACAGATTGGAATGGAAATTTTTATGTAGCTTTCTCTAGGGCCATAAGCACTCGCTAAGAAAGGGTTTCAAAAAATTCGAAATTTTAGGGGGGGTTGGGGATCAAAGTAACTAAAAATCTAGATTTCTCCAAAACTACTGAACGGATTGGAAAGAAATTTGGTATGCAGCTTCTTCTAGGGCCATAGGTGCTAACTAAGAAAGGTTTTCAAAAAATTCGAAATTTTAGGGGGTTTGGGGGGGGTCAAATTTACTAAATCAAGATTTCTTAAAAACTACTGAACGGATTAGAACGAAATTTGGTATGTAGCTTCCTCTAGGGCCATAGGTGCTCACTAAGAAAGGGTTTAAAAAAATTCCAAATCTTAGGGGGGGTTTGGGGGTCAAAGTTACTAAATCACGATCATTTGTCGCATTTATTTCACCAAAATAATTATGCAATAGCGAAGCATTGCCGGGTCAGCTAGTGAGTGTATATGAGCATGACCATAAATTCGAACGGAAATAAACCAAACTTCACATTTTCCTTGAAATATAATGAAACTATACACTTCACTGACTGCGGCAAATCAAATATAAAATACTATAGTCCGTTTACAGTTCAGTTGGTAGCATGGGCAGGCATTGTCCATGCTATTGAATCAGAGATCTTACGCTAGTAGCCCGCATGAAAACATCAACCTCATAAAGCTAATTTAAACTAGTTTTTAGGAATATGTTTCCTTTGATATTGTTTTTTATTGATACTTACATTTTCAATAATAATTTGTATTAGGAATACATTTTCACGAATAAAATGAATGCAGAGTTGAAATTGTACTTAAAGAGCGTATGGTAGCTTAGTACAAACTAAATTGAAGTTAAAGCAATGCAAATAAAATATCGACTTTACAAAAATACACATGGGGTTTCAAAACTAAATTGTGGAACATTAATACAAAGTGTAAAAATAGTTATTTTGTTTACATTTATTTTGATGTAAGAGCTGTTTTTTTAGGAAAGTAAATGTTTGAATATTGTACAGCAATAACTGAGTAATAAGAAAAATCTTTCAAAATTTGTTATAAAAATGAATTAAGGACTGAGAAAAATAAGCAATAACAGGAAATAAGTTTACAGAAAGTTCAGAGCATTATTGGTACTGTACTATCTATCATGACCTAAATTCTGATGTATAGTACTCCTACTGTAGTCACTATTTGGAGATTTTATTATTTTATTTGGGAGAATATATTTCCTTTCAGAAAACAATTTTAACAATTTGTTACAATTGAAATAGCACAGCAACACACGTTAGAATAAAACTAATGTAATGTTAGTTTTTGTAGTTTAAACTTCATAATGGGGTTTACTTAAACATGAGGTACGTTACTGAAATGAAGAAATTTGGATCTTGAATTAAACACTGAGACAAAGATATGAATATTATTGTGAATATTTTGACAAATATTATGACAAATTATGAATATTATTCATAATTCAATGTGGTAGTGAATAGGAGCCGTTGTAGTTAGGTTAGGTAGTAGCGTGGCAAGCCTCCGTAAGGCCCATGCTATCAAACTGAAAACGGACAATAGAGGGATCCGCCCCCTGCTCGCTTCGCTCGAAAACCCCCGCGGTGACTCGCGTCGAAGCAAATGCAAACAGGTTATTTTATATAAGTAGGCCTTGCTATTCTAATACGTCTTATTTATTTTTAATTAGGACGTAACATAGTGGTTTGTTATTTTTAAATCCCTTAACTTATTAAGGGTTTATTCTCTAGCATTAAGGAAAATATAACAATTAATATTTATGTTTTTAGGGGTTGTTTCAACCCTTAAATCAAAATTAATTAAAGCCTATGTTAGCCTAGGATAGTGTAGCTTTTTATTAGTAAAACTATTTTTTCAATCAGGTTAGTAGTTCTAGAGATTACCCCCTACGTACAAAAAAAAATGTTACCTCTTTATAATATTAGTATAGATATAAAACAATTGCAAAAGCAACAAAACTAAAAGTTAATTAGTTAAATTAACGTGGCGAACTTTCAGCTAGCTTGCTGAGCCGATATAACATCATTGCTACATTATTTTGAAAGTAAGAACTGGTACCAACTTTAATATGTTCAAAAACTGACAACATACTATAAGAATTTAAGTTAGTTTAGTTCGGGTTTTTTTTTTTTTGCTAATTAATTCAATTCTGTTTAATGTGATATTGTTGTCAATATTTGTGATTCATCTTTTGTTAGATTGTATTAGAAGTACAGTAGTTTTATCGGTTGCATTGCTGAATTGTTATTATTCAACGTGAATTAATTATAAATAAACATATGTCACGAGTATTTTCGAATATATTTTACAAAATTTAAACTTGAACCGGACTTATGAGAACTTGACCGGACCAGGTCATCATCATCAGTGATGGTTACAAACTTATATAAGTTATAAGTTTGTAGCCATCACTGATGATGATGACCTGGTCATCGAAACGCGTTCGAAGTATTAAACGTTTTTTATGAGAAACTGTGTTCTGTTTTTTTTTTTGTTTATATTCTCATATTTTGTTTACGATCGTAATTATTTACCCATTTGGTGTCAGTGAAGTGTTTGTTTCTTTCGTTTGGTGCAAACATAGCGAAAATAGTTTAACTAAACCCGTATTTTGACGGGTTTCTTTCTCTCGCATTTGCTGTAATATTTGTCTGCAGTTGAAAAGGTTTGTGTTTTTATACCCAGTTTAAAGTGCACTTTCAGAATATGAAAAATCCCACTTTATACGAATGTTTGTTGTAAAACTTTGCTACAATACAGTATACAATAATACATTGTACAATACATTGTAGATTCAGCTGTTGGATTTAACCTGCATTCTTATAGGTCGAACAGAATTCAATACTGAGATTACAGTGTTTTGATTTAGACTTTACAAAATAATCAATTTAAGTTGATGTTTTTAAGAATACAAGCAAATACAATGTCAACAAAGGAATTAGTAAAGGCCTACTGTATGTGGTTAACCTTTCAAAAAATAACTTAATTCAAAATGATAATATGTGTGTCGATACAGCGCTTTCCAAAAGAGAACGATCATCTCCTTACTATTAAATTTTATACGGATAAATTCGATATATTAGTTGCACAGCAAAGCCTTAAATGATAAAATAAAAACAACTAGCTTACCTTTAATGTTAAGTCCAACCCCCACAAAACAAACATCACTCCTTACACTTTTGATTGAACACTTTTACACTTTTCCTAAATTTAACAAAGTCTGCGTTAAAACAACGAACTCGTTGTAGGCTTGGTGTGTGTTACTTGACAAATATTTGGTTTGCTACTTTGATAACACCTTTTAAATCATTCGCTAAACAAAGACATGTTCGATAACGTTAAGACTACGTCACTGAGACGCGGAATGCTTTTTTTACGTGAAAACTTCTATTACAGTGAGTCGGACGAACTTTCTTTTGATACAATACAATTGATAAAAATGTTATTAGCGAATTTCCATAGGAAAAATGAGCTATTGCAGTGGCCCTTATGGTGAGACCCAAGGTCGGGAGTAGCAAATGAGCACCGATCATGGTCCCCAGAACACGTTATGTGTACTAATTGGTTTGTTCAACTCGGCATCCTATACAAACACAGTAAATACTACAATATTGTATGGACATTTGTTGTCATTACCTTTTAACTTAGCTATTATCCTTCATCCGATTGTTTTGACAGTTACACCATCCGATAGGGAATCAAAAGGGCTACAAAAAACGTGTCTCGACATTTTTCGTTAAAATGTACGGTTTTCGAGTAATTTAGGTTTGAAATTTTCAAACAGCCGCCATTTTGAAACGCATGATTGGATTTAATCGTTTATTTAGGTATATCATTGACAGCTTAAACTTCATGCCAAGTTTGAACTCAAACAGTCAAACCGTTCTCTAGATATGAATTATTTTGTACAAAAAACAAAATGGCGGATATCTGGAAAACGAAGCGTTTTCGGACCTATGTTTATAGGAACTTTTTTCATTATTTTCACTAGTAGAACACGTCCTGCAATTCTTTCCGTTTCTTCCTGATACACCCTGTATATAAAACTGTTTTTAATTTTTAATTGTAGGCCTACTTGTTTTAAACTATTACCAACTCCTAAACGATTGGGATTAGAGAAAAGTTCTCATAACTTTGTAGGTTTGAAGCGATACAGTAACTTTTGATAGAATAAAACTTGAACACTAAATCTCACAAGTAATACGTTTATTAACTCAAACGCGTTTCAACAACAAAGTCGCCATCTTCAGTAATGCACGGGCTACAATAGTCAAAATATAAGTTATAGTTTGGTTATTGTAGCTCGTGCATTACTGAAAAAGAACGACTTTGTCGTTGAAACTCGTTTGAGTTAATAAACGTATTACAGTAGGCCTACTTGTGAGATTTTGTATTCAAGTTTTATTCCATCAAAATATCTTCTCACAAGTCAAGCTCAACATTTACTTATGAGATAGAGAGAGTTAAATCCTCTGTAGTAAACAATATCCAAGGTCTCTAGATAGGAAAGGTTACCTCATTCGGGAAATATCAAAAAAAGTGGAGTGGGGGCTGTGACGTAGTTATTAGTATACCTAGACAGTGATCAAAGCTCTGTCGTTTACGTTTATACGCGTTACTCATTATTTGTGCATGTTTGACGGCTTGTGTTTTTTGTTTAAACTTAAACTTTTTTTAAATTAGTGTATATAAAGTGTTTTAGAAGTGTAGGTAGAAGAAATATATTATTTAGGCCTACTATGGATAGAAAATCAATAAATAAACCTAAAGGTGGTTCCATTTGTGCGGTTGCAACTTACAAATATTATTATGCAAAAGCAAAACAAGCAAAATTAGCAAATAAGTAGTTACCATGCTAAATATTTCTCATTTTAGTATTTAAAAAAATATAAATTAAAATTTGTTAGATCGTATTTTTATTTATTATTACAAACTAGTCGACCCGCAATGCTTCCCTATTGCTTAATTTAATTTTAAGGGTAGTTATCCCACTGACTTAATAATCAAATTGCAAATAGTTTTGTATTCTCTTAAAAATACCTTAATATTACAAAATTTTAGGTTTACAGCTTGTAGGAAGGTAGTTTAATTTGTATTTATTTTATAGGGGTAGCAACCCCATTTCAACACTTTTTTGAAACTTCGGCTCGTCCGGACAGAACACACGAATTGAAAGAAAATTAAAGTTAAACATTAGTTTTTATTTGTTACATTTAGTTTAAAAAAATAAGTTAAAACGTTACCCCACACTGTATTTACGTTACCACACACAAAAATGTCTTTTCATAAAAACCTAATTCGGACTATTACGAACATTTTAAAACAAAAAATAGCAAAATCGGGCCAGCCGTTCTCAAGTGATGCTTACCAACGAATAGCATTTAATTTTTATTATATAGATTAAAATGTATTATCGTGATTGCATTTTTTTTCTTTTTTATTCTGTAAAAAATATTAAATACAATTTTAATGACTGCTTTTTAGTTATATGATTTAAAATGTATTACCAAGATAGCTTTTTATTTTAAATTTTAGTCAGTAAAAATATAAATTAAAATTTGTATGATTATACTTTTGTTATTATTGTAAATTGCAAATTAATGACATAAACATAATGTTTTTGAAAAGGTTAAGATATATTCTTACAATTACAAATGTTGAAATGTGTAACTTAAGTATCATTTAAAAAAACTGCAACCCCAAAAATAGTTTAATACATCTAATTTTAAAAAAATGAGGTGATTTGTACGACGAAACATACCTCTTTCATGGTAGCGCAGTGTTTTTATACTATAATGACGTCACTGGACAGAGAACGGGTCGAGGGGTTTGAGTTTGTTTACATGACTATGAGGTAACCTTTCCTATCTAGAGACCTTGAACAATATCAGCCCAATTTATTTAATCTTTTATTGCAATGGCTATTTTCAGTTTGTTCAGTTTTACCGTGTGCACACTTTTTATAATGATATTTTATAATTTAATTCGCAGGTTAGGTTTTATAGCTATGGGCAGAGGGGATGTATATTATTAATTATAGTCAGGTATTTTTCTATAAAGAGATTAGCACTAAAATATGTTTTAAATGTTATGTGCCGTTCGTTTTTACATATACTTATTTTATTTTTTACAAGAGTTCAAGCATGAACTGCTGGGGCACTACTTGGTGCGGCCTCTAGGAGTGTTATAGGTCTTTGTGTATTCACTGACGGTGTAAAGGTACAGACTCAATGCTGTGTGGGTTAATATTTCACCTGAACATTTAAATTGGCTTCACAAATTTTAAGTTTTCTTGGGGAGGTCAAAAATATCCCTGGACTCCTTTTGCCGAAGGAGAGGAAGGTACTCCTTAACACGTTCACTGCCAAGCAAATTTCGTATTTCCTATGCTAGGAGCTGACCTTTTATTTTTTATATTTATAGTTTAAATGAGTAGAAATTACTTTATTTTTAATATTTGAACCTTTCTACGTAATAATCACTAATATTTTAAAGCGGACGCACAGCATATAGGCGTAAAAATTGGCTTGCGAAGTACGCAATGTACTGTGTATTTAAAACACTCCCAATACGGGGATTGGTGTGCGAAGCACGCAATGCATTATGGATTGAAAATACTCCCAATACGCGGGTTGGCGTGCAATGAACTGTGCGTCGGCCGCTTCTCATCATAGTGTTCAGTGTCAAGCTCATATATGCGTCCTTAGCAGCAAGCCCCATACCCCGGTCTAGCCCCCCCCCCCCCCTCCCAAAAAATCATACGGGCGCCCATGAACTAACTTAGTTTTCAATTACCTTGACTGTGTAAAATACGAAATTTACATGAAAATTTACTAAACGAGTTATTTTCAAAGTGTCGTTTAATTGACCGAACCTATAATTAAACGTGTGCACTGAATCAACAAGTTGAGGATGTAATCGAATAAATAAGCAGGTCGCTCTATCTAGCGGGAGATTAACGAATCTACATAACAAACAAGTGCAGCCAACCGTATACAATTTAAATAGACATTCTGCGGAACTGCCAGCCATGCGTGTAAATAATATATACTTTTGGACGATATAATTATTTCTTGACCTCCGCCTCCGTATACCTTCATTATTATCGTACCAGTATGTTACAATGTAATTGTATATTTGAAACAAATGTCCAAAATTTTTCAGTTGCTTCTACAGTTCGTCTATTTTATTATTATTCCTTTTATTCGCGTTTTATAGACCTGCCATGATTGTTTTTATAATATTTGATTTTAGTGCTTTTAAATAAATTAACATAGCAATGAGTATACAAAAATTACTTTTGGCTATACGATAAGGTGAAAGTTGCTATTTACTTCAAAGTATCCAAAAGATACTGATGAATTCAAAAAATGTATTCACCTCCTGAGATAATGGTTGCTCACCAAACAAATAGCTTCTGGCACAATATGTAGGTAATATTAAAAGATTTACAACAATATTTTTGAAATTACTTAATTATGTTTCTTATAAGAGGGTAATTAGACCCTATCTCAACAATGTTTGACCACTTTTAGGAGGTATATTTTTCTCAAGAAGTAGGGTAGGCCTATCAAAGAAGCAGTTATGAAATTTAAAACATTATTTGTATGTATGTGTGCTTATGTGTCTTCTGTCTTTGGACCAAAAAAATAAATAACAAGTTTTAAATTGCTATTATATTAATAGTCCAGTGAATAGAGGGGGTCTACCCTACAAAAGGTCCAGGAGTCCTGATTTTTTTATATTTTGTTTGGGATCATTAGGTAGTAATGAATCCAAGTTTTTGTCATCAGTGAAATAAGCCAGTGAAACAATCATGGGCCAAAATGAAAAAATGCAATTTTCCATTTTCTCTTTAAATTTACCCTCACTCTTCATAATTTGATGTTAAAAAATATTTTAGGCATGAATTTTGTAGATTACATAATTAAATGCTCTACAACTTTTATACAAGCAACATTTCTCTAAAATGAAGTCTTCATGGAGTTTTTGTGAGTCAAACTGGCAAGAAAGTTAAAACTTTGAAAAGCTTGAGATTTTACACTTTTTTGCTGCCCCATATCTTGGTAACCGTTGGTCGTACAAAAAAACTTAGAGGAGCATTTTTGTTGGAAATTTTGTCCTCCACAATTCGGCATTTCTAATAGTAGGCTATATTCGAAAATGCACAGGAAAGAAGTTATATTCCAAAAACTGAAAAATGTGCCAACATTTCACAGTTTTTGGCTTATAAAAAAAGTTGCCAAGGGGATAGGATGATGAAAACTAGGGTTCATTACTACCTAATGGTCCCAAATAACATATCAAAAATTCAGGACTAACGGACCTTTTGTACGGTAGACCTCCTTTTTGAGTCTCTATTCATTGGACTATAAACAATTTATGAAAACTGTCCAGTTAATATCACATTTTTAATATTGAAAATGCATTTGACGGAAAAGCACTCAAAAGGTACTCATGGCCGTATCCAAAATGATATTTCGGGTGGGTCATACCAAATAAAAAGTCTTTTGTGTAAATTAAAAAACTAATATTATTAAAATAAGATAAACATAAGTATAATATGGAGGCTAATATTGGTTATTATTTACAACAGCAAACTCAGTTTTTGAACACTTTCACGAGCGAATTGATTTAGAACCTCTTCTGGATCCAATTTATTGTCTCTGTGAACAGTCATTAACGCCAAACCAGATAATCTGTACCCTGACATTGAATTTCTCAGTCATGTTTTCAATCTGGTGAGTGTAGAAAAGCTCTTTCCATGTGACGCAGTTGATATTGATAAAGTGATGAGGACCTTAAGCAGATAGTAAATATTTGGAAATAACTGGTAGTTACAGACATTGATGGCTTTGAATAATATTATTATTTTTGTCAGACCACATGGTTTCCCAACTTTATATATCTATAAAGAACATCTTTGTCAATAAAACTTTTCATATAGTTTTAAGCAGTTCACAATTTTTTCAACTAAATCAACTTTGAGATATTTTTTGGAAGCAACCTACTTAGGATTGATACAATAGCATGGTTTGCAAATCTGGAGTCGATTTGTTCTACAAATTCATCCAAAAATTTATTAAAAAAATAAGCCTCTGCTGAATCTGTGGCGATATTCACTCGATTATTTCGTCTTGATGTTATCCGTGGCATACTGATCTTACCCCCTACAGGTTCAAGGATACTTTTCTGTTCTAATAATAACCAGTGAATCGTTGCAAAATTTATGGGGGGTGCTTCGCCAGAAAATGTTTAGCTTTTTTTTAAAATTGAGTAAAAAGAAACATACACGTATGAAAAGAAACTTGGTAAAATCCTAAAAGAACAAAATCAAAAATGTTTTACTTTCTGTAGCCTAAATTGTTACAGTTCAAGCTTGATCTATTCAGTTAAAATTTAAATCCATTCTTCTTATTTTAATTGTGCGAAAAGGTCAATCACTTTCTCCTTGATCTCATCTTGTACGACCATCAGAGAAGGGTTTCTGCCAGGTACAGGTCAATGAGTTCTAACCTTCACTAACACTAGGTTCCTAACTGAACATTGTATTCTTGATTTAAATTTAAAAAAAGATATACTTAGCAATAAAACAAAGTGCCACGATCTGCTTGTGCAATGTAAATCTGTCAGTTCACCTGTCTGATAACTGTCTAGTAAATAAATTTCTTTTAGAAATAATAGCCTTATTACCATACTCGGAGTAAAAAAAAACTAATTTCCAGCAGCACACCAGGGTTGGCATTGCGGGAGCGACATTGCTCACTGTCCCTTACAGCCTATTTGCACATACGAACAGCCACTGGAATTGTGAAGTGCACAGTTCCATACAAAGATATTTTCCATGAACTGAGGATGGCTACTGATGTTAAGCTTTAGAATTATGCATAGTACAAGTATAAAAACAGAATTATATAATAAAGGACTTATTTTATTAAACATTATCAAATGGAAATTGGTAATGCTGCAGTTCCAAAGTCCCGCCACAGATGACAACATTCCTCAAACATAGTAGCCTACTGAAACAATGTTCATAATGTCTATTTTTCTATTCTCCCAGAATCTACTAATTTCTACCACTGCTGATCACAAGGCTTGAAATGTGTCACAATAAAAGAAAGCACAAATAAAAAGCATTCCAACCTTGTTTCTGTGAATTTTGCTGAAGTGGAGAAAAACCTTTAAATACAATAATTTATAACAAGTTACCTAGGAATGTTTCAGTATTCCATCCCACCAAGTCCTGCTCCTAAGGAGTATATCATACAGGACATTACTATTTTATACTTTCTCGTTTCCGTACTAGAATTAGTTTACTATTTTATGAATTTTTTTTTAATTTGGTAAAGTTAAAAAATTGTATTACTGATTATTTTTATATAAATCCACACATTTTCAATTTAAAAGAATATGCTTCGAGTTTTAACACTATTTATCTCATAAACATATACAATGCAAATTATAAGTATAAAATGAATTATGAAATAAACATACATAGGCCTATAATGGGCCTGTACACACTGTGCATCTGCGACTTTTTGCCGAAAAAGTCGTCGCCCTGACGCATGCTCAGTTGAGAAGCATTAGAGTTTATGAAAGAGGCATATGCGATTTTGAGTCGTACCTGAAGATGCAGAGGACTGCATCTAGTTGCGTCTCAAAGAGTCTAGCTGCGACTAGACGCAGTAGTGTGTACATGCCCCATAAACTCTAATACTTTTCAATTGAGCATCCGTCAGGGCTATGCCTTTTTCGGCAAAAAGTCGCAGACGCATAGGCGTCCAAGATACCATAGTGTGTAAAGGCCCTAAGTTTTATTGTTAATTTCATATATTTGATCTAAATATAAAAAATCAATATTGCATTAGTGTATAGTTTTATAATTGTAAGACACCATCTGTATGTAAATCATCCATAAAATGTTCAAAAATATTGTATGTTTGTAAAATACATATATGAGGAAATAAATATAGGCTACCAAATTATAAATGGTAAATTTATTTATTTTCAATATCATAACAGACATATATATTTAACATTACAAAAAATATAATATGAAAATAATCATTCTTATAAATACATTGACTAGAAGTTTAAAGCGAACAAAAGTACAAAACTAAAATTTTTGATACATAGGTCATGGTAACCATCTAAAATTGGAGTGAAGCACAATCTAACTTCCATGCGATGTGCATTATCGAATACTTTGCACCATCGACTAATTTTAGACGTTAGTCGTACATTATATTAGTTAGTCACTCGCTGCTGTAATCAGACTTCATGGATTTTATTATTTTACACTTTTACATAAATTTTGTAATTCAAATATACATTTAATTACTGAGAATTTATTTGACTAAACAAGTTATTCGTTTGCATTAAAATTTCTGTTTTTTATGTATTATTAATTGGATTTTAATTTTTGTTCTTCTTTGGATTTGGTGTTTACTAACGAAGGTGTTAGAAATTTAAATTACTTATAAACAAAAGGGGAATGCAAATAATGCACAACTTATAACGACAAATATTGAGCAATTTATTGTTGCACATAAATTATGAAACACTTATTAAATTACAATGGTTATCAAATCACATAAAGTACATTATTTGAAAGATGAGAATGATTTATTATTTACACAACTAAGTATCACATTGTTCATAATAAAACGAGTTAAAGCAATAGTCAAAAGTTTGATTTGATATTTTACTTTTAGTTGATTGTTTTCATAATAAAACGAGTTAAAGCAATAGTCAAAAGTTTGGTTTGATATTTTTCTTTTAGTTGATTGGTAGAACGGGATTAGATGACTACTTTTTATTAGTAAGCCAACTAGGTTTAAGGTGCATTAAGGTGTCCAAGTGCATCTATAACTAGTGGTGTATTATTTAGTATAAAAGATATTCTTTACAAAATTTAACTAAGGGATAGCACCAGAGAAGTAACAAGTACAACTTATCAATAGAAACATCATCAAAAGATATACCTAGTAAAAACAAGTACAAAATTAAGGTAATTAATAGATCTTATAAAATACAGTATACACATTTTATTTATTAGAAAATACAGTGAGGTATTCTATACCAGGAATTAGTTTACAATAACTTTCGAGCAAGTTGTAAAGTTGCAAATTTTTTAAATTTTTTTGGGAAGACATTTTTGTTGATTCAGACTTTGGGAAGGCATTGCAAAGTCAGAGAAAATAAAGCCGCATTTTATATTAAGTGTGCAAGTTGGCGAAAATGTTTTAATGTCTTCCTGCAAACTTGCACTAAACTGAACCTCAGTGCTGAGCAACTATAGCGAAGCCGTGAGCAATACACCCCGATACGGGAGGTTGTCTTAGCCAGATGAAAATCATTATCCGTAAGAATCAATAACCCCCGACAACTTTTGTAAACAAAAGCCATTCTGATTGTTTTCTGACACTTAATTTAGTTTGTACAAATAATGGCAGATGTGTAGTGGAATATAGAAGGTGACATGAACAACTAAGATTTAAACTTACGAAATATGAACCTTAGCATTTTAAAAAATCAGCACCTCTGGTCAAAAAGTTGTCGGCACCACTCATAAGGCATAAGGAAAGCAAAGCAACATAATCCCTTCCACAGTCAACATTCATTTATCAGTTAACCTGTAAAAATGTGTTAACTATAAACCATACTCTTTTTCTACAAAGTGAAATTATTTGTTGCTCAGGTATTAAATTTACAATTTTAAACTATAATTACTCGCAACTACAAAGAAAAATTATTGTGAAGGTAGGTTAGGTAGTAGTGGGTGTTGCCATAGTAACAAAAAAAAAGAATAAATACCTGGCTTGATGGTTAATTAGACAGCACGACACAGTGAACTAACTGTATGAATGTTAAACATTTTGGAAACTAAATATAATTCAACAACTACATACAAATTTCCGTATTAACCCTCCAAGCTCTAAAGTCGCAATTGCGATCATTATAAATCAGTCTGTAGTGCTAAAGTCGCAATTGCGACTTTTCTACAGAGGTTTTTTAAAACGCATCTCAAATAATTTTTTATTCAATCTGAGAGTTTCTTATATGGTTTTGTCAGAAATCGATTACTACAGTATAGTGTCAAGTTTAAAATCAATGTAATTTTGGTAGCATTGTAAAGTCAGCTGTTTTAGTGCACACATCTGTATCTGTGCTAGACGCTAGACGTTTTTTTGCTTCTTGTAATGAACCACAATAATTTGTTTGGAAGAGTAGAGTGTTACAGTTTTTCATTTTTTTCTTCAGCATGAAATTGTGCAACTTTTTTATATTTTGGAATGTATACAGTGACACTTTAAAATTATTTTTAGTGGGTGGATATCTGAAAAAATAAATGTAAAATTTTTAAATTGTACAAAACAAACCGCTGTGAAAATCTAGGGTTAAATTAAGACAATTATATTGAAGATTAAATACAAAATTAATCCTTTTCTGATTATAATGATATAAACTAAGACTATTTTTACTTTTAGTAAGAATTTTATACATATTTTTTTAAATATACAATTACGACGCCTTAAAAATGCCTAGCACTAAAAAGTATTATAGTCAGCTCTTTGAGGGTTAGGGTCTGCTGTAGTGGCGACCACCTTGGATTTTTATCCCATAAGAGCAATGTTAAATTTCAAACCATTTATTTCGTTTACTTTTTATCATAAAATTGTTTGCAAGGTCTCGTTTTAAGCACAGTCACAATACGCATCCGTCTTGCAATTTACATTTTTTTAAATGTGTTTGATTTTTTATGTAATTGACATTTTGTAAGTACAAAGTTTGCATTTTTTTCCTAACACAATAAAAAATTAATAATGAAAAATAATTTGCAAGCCGGATCCAAAATTTTACAAAGAATATTCAGTTTTTTTTTTAACACTCAATTACAAAATATAGACTTATAAAATGGTTTGAAATGAGGCAATGTCAAAGCGTTCAGCTGCAAGAAATTGCACTGTTTAGATAGGGATATAGTGAGAAGCGGTTGCGTTTCCGGTTGCTTTCTCGTTTACTGGAGCAGACCCTTAACCTTTCTGTCTTGGCCCTTTGGGAGTTTTTCAATTTGTATTCTTCTTAGCCTCGGAGGCCTGTAAATATTATATTATATTTCTTGTAAAATTCTAACCAACTTGGTTACCAACAAACATGATTCTCTTGAAACCAACTTTACGAATTATATAGCAGCTGACATAAAAAACTAACATAAGAATGACATTTGGGTTAACAATGATTTGCATTCATGAAAGTTTTAGAACTTCAGTCTGCAACAAAAATTATAATAATAACAATAAGAATCTTAAATGTTAAAATTTGTAAATGCATTATTTTAAACAAATCTATTAACACTACCAATAACTGTAACACATATATATAATATTATAGAAAGTTTAAAATCAGTCATTTTGTTCTTACTTTACTTAGTCTGATACCAGCAACATTGTTCAATTATATTCTCAAATTATTTTTTAACGGTATAAAGTACAGTGTAATTATTTATCCTTATCACTTTTGCTCTTTTCTTCTGCTGAAATCATTTTCACCTTGACCAGAGATAGGCCAAGATTGACTGCATTGACAATATAAGTGCTCACACAAACGACGCAGAAATCGTACAATACAAAGTATAAAATTGACGCTAAATAGATGGAACCAAAGTTGGAAAGGACTCCAAGAACCACCAAAGCTTTTGATGACTGTACGGTATTGACAAATGCTGGAACAGAAAAATTTGTAATCAATCTAATCTTAACAGTTGTCAGAAATAATGTAACACACTTCCATACACCTATTTATGTACGGTGAATCGTAAAAAAGAATTATAAAACCTGAAACTCTAGACTTGGAAAATGAAATAAACTAATTTGCGTGTTCAGGCTAAATCGTTTGCTCACAATAGAATGGGCAACATATGTTTGCCTAGGCAACCACTACTTTCTCAATGAAATATGAACTCTCAAATCCACATAAAGGGATTTTGAACCGTAAAACTTAAGTTGTTACAAGATGATTAGCAGCCACATTTTCCTACGGCCAGTTTCTAATTTTACAGCACAAAACACTTTTTTATATTTTGGTCTGAATACCAAAAAGTTAATAAAACTTGTGCAACTAACTTTGGAATTCACAACTTTTTACCAAACAGACAATTTACAATAGATTCAAACAGTACGCATTACTTTAATAATAAAGACTCTCCATCAAATGCAAACTTTCATTTTAACTTCCAACGAAGTCTTAACTTCCTTGCTCCAAAAATTTCTCACCGCTGATTTTCTTCAAATGTTTCTTGATCTTCCCAATTTTCTCTTGCCCTGTGGATTCCATTTCTCGATTTACCTTACTGTATCGATTCCTCCATGCATTACAGATGAGTGACATTGACGTTTCGTGCAAATCAACTCACACGTCAACTTCATGAGAACAAGTTGATCAAGCATAACGTTGAGTCGAATACGTGTAAATCAACTTACAAAGGACTTGAGTCGACCTGTCCCCACGACCACTTCACTAACTCAAGTCTGATTAGTAATACTGCCACTTTACAGTAATGTTTGCGTTGACTTAACTAGTACCAGTCAAATTCAAACTGTAATAAATTTTATGATTTACACGAATTGACATAAGTTGTCTTTCACTTAACAATTTATACTTAAATAGTATGCTATATTCATTAACGTTTTGAGTCGACTCAGGTTGCAAGCCGTCTTACTCATATCCGATATGCCGATCTGTTCTGCTATAATGAACAAAGTCAAATTGACTTAGTGCAGTTCAACTTTGCCGACTTAGGGTGTGTATCGACTCTAAGTCCAAGTCGTGACTTGAAGTCGCCCATCTCTACTGTGCTCTTGACCAATCCATTTCCTCCTTTATTAGATATTAGATGTCGGGTCTTCCTTAGTTCTTATTTAATACAGGCTCATTTTGTAAACTGGTTACCAAATTTTACGATAAACTTGTTTACAAATGTTTGTAGTCTGTCGATAGTGTTATAAGCTCAGCCTCTATTAGTTCCTGAGATATTAAAAATTATTTGTAAAATCTCCTAGATTATTTTAACTTGGGCTGCTTTGAATTGTATGTGTTGATCAAATATTAACGATATGTGTTGAACCTTGATGGTTTAGTACCACCCGTCCTTTTAATTTAAAAAGAGGCAAAAATACTATACCAAACCTGAAATGATTGTTAACTTATAAATGATCCCAGAACCATATGGTGTTCAATTTGAACTTTTATTCTCAAATTTATTGTTATTAGGTACATACAATTCTGTCTTAAAAAGGCAGTCAAACAAATTTATCATAAAATCAAACTTACAAACTACCTTCTTTAAAAAATAACAAAACTATTAAATTTTTTAAGGTTGTAAACATATTATTCATATAAAATAAAGAACAAACTATGATTTCACTTTGCAAAACTCTGTCAGAACTTCATGACAAAAAACTTCCACATATTTCATTTCCCCTAAGCTTGTTTCTTGTTCTTGCTATTTATTATTTAGTAAGGCAATTATTGACATAGGGACTGTATTTATCACTTTTAAATGTATATATATCATAAAATCATAGAATTTTTTGTGAACACACTGATCTCTACAATGTTTGGACCAATTTGAGTGTGAGTTTCAATGCTGTATTGAGATACGCTTGGGCTAACACTTAATGTTTGTTTCATTTAAATTGATCAACAAATAAAAATTACACTCACATCAGAAACATTTCTTACATTTTCATATTCTTCTTTTATCCCTTCACATCACTTATCCTAAAGTATCAGGTTGCGTGGTGTACAAATGACCACATTTTTATTTTCACTAATTAAATTTTTAATGTTAATACGTGGTATAAGGATTAATTAAATAATAAATCATTTTTATTTTACGTATATTTATTACTGAAATTCAAATATATTTAATGTGTTACAATACAAAAGAAGTCATTGAAATTAATACAATTAGACTTAAGATAGATAACTATTACATGGTTATCTACAAGGTCAGCGTACTGATACATCATTTTTTTATCATATTTTGATAAACTTTAGCAGACAAACTAAAATGTTAATAAACTTATGCTAAAAAATGCTAAAGTTTAAAACTTGATCGATTTTCTTCTATCCAAATATTAGTACAATCTACAATTGTGTCTATCAAAGAATCTGGAAAGAACAGCTTTCAAGTTTCAAAACCAGTTTTTTTAGTCAAGGCTTCACCTTTCATACATGGTAAGCGCACAACAATCCATTCTCCTCATATAAAATTTTGACGCCGGGCTTTGCCACGTAAATTTGAAATATATTCATATGTGAATCCCACTTTGTAACTTTGTCCTTGCCAAAAATAAAATTGCCATTACCTTTGTCATTGATGCCTTCTTCAGATACATTTTCGAGTGACGCCTCCGAATTTGTGTCATGGCCACTGAATCCTCTCCATCATCTGATATTTCTGATCCCTCTCTTTCTATTGGCTTCTCATCAATAGGATCGATACCGGAAGAATTTTTAGCACCTGCAAACAACTATATTCTGAGACGCTCTCTTTCTTTCTCTGATGCATGTATTTCCTGGTTTTCTTCCTTTCCAACACTTGCTAGTAAATCGAGTAATCATCTTTCTTCTTCCTGCTCCTTTGAAACACACTAATAGAGAATTGACTAACTAAAAATATAAAAACCTTGGACCAACACATCGGGTTGCGTGGTATACAAACGACCGCACAAAAAGCTACAAAACAAGTCGTGTGGCGTACAAAAGACCGCACGGTAAACAATAACATCCGCCGAGATTAGCGATCTTGACGCAAATGGCTGAAAATTGAGGGAAGTAGTGAAGGGGAAAAGATGTAACAGGTGAAAATACTGTTTCGGTATTTCCCACTATTTAAAAAACGATACTCTTGTGGAAGTTTGTACACCACGCGTCCTCTTAAGAGTTAAGACAAAAACCATTGGCTGTTAATTTTGTATTTGTTCTAATGCTTTTGTTCATATTGTTGTTATGTTTCAAATTCTGTTACAGTTTTCTTTATTAGTGTTGCATTTTATACCCAAAGATTATAGTTGTATCATTTTATGACTTATGGTCCAAAGTGTTTATTCCTTGTTAACTAATTAATAGTTGTTTCTAATGTTATTATTTCTAGTTGACTAGTTTTAGTTGCCATTATGTTTTGCTTTATTTTTATGTTACGTTTTGGAGCATTGCATGCTCAATACTATTCCAAACAATGATTGCCAAATCAATTTTTCACTAGGTCTATATACAAAAAAAGCGATGAAGCTAACTTAAGTTATAGTTAAAGTTATATCAATATTGTACAACTAAATATTTGGGAATGCTGCAATTTATTTTGCACACAATGTGATATTTTTTATAGTTAGTGTAGAATAGTC
This sequence comes from Philaenus spumarius, assembly GCA_018207615.1. Taxonomy (NCBI): domain Eukaryota; kingdom Metazoa; phylum Arthropoda; class Insecta; order Hemiptera; family Aphrophoridae; genus Philaenus; species Philaenus spumarius. The sequence continues at coordinate 512,760 of JAGFPH010000378.1, forward strand.
CAAGTTGTAAATACAAATTTCATAACGTTAACCTTCACAAAGTAAATGTTTTCAATATTGTTTCTATCGTAGTTTCTTTAAAATAATTTTACAGTAAAACTCCAATTATCCGAACTCCAACTATCCGAATCGCTGATTATCCGAATCGCTTTCAGAATTTCAGGGGAAAAAATTAAGATGGGAAAGTACTACGATTTGCAAAATAATGATTCTTTTTACGCGCGCTATTGCACATAGGCTAAACATTGGCAAGCAAAGCACGCAACACTCTGGTGTATTGAAAATTTTCCCAATACGGGGGTTGGGGTGCGAAGCACGCAATGCATTGTGTATTGAAAATACTCCCAATACGGGGTTTGGTGTGTGAAGCACGCAATGCACTATACGTCGGCCGCTTCTCATAGTGTTCAGTGTCAAGCTCACATGTGTGTTCTTAGCAGTGAACGTGTAAACATGATGTTAGTTTACTCAAACGTTAAAGTTATAAAACGTGCATACCCGACTGTGGTATGTGCAGATAGTTTACTCCAGTCGCGTAAATGCGAAGCCAATCCCAAAAAGATTAAAACAGACCCTTTTTTTGGAAAAATCCAATTTTTTTATTATCCGAATGGGTTCCGGTCCCAATTGATTCGGATAACTGGAGTTCTACTGTACCAAAGACGGTTTTCATTGGTATTTTTTAAATCAATGTTTTAAGTGTATAGTTTCTAAATTCGCTGTGGTTAGTTGAATATCAACTCCCACAATGTTCCATTTGATTCTATGTTAAACTGCCTCGTAAATTATGTAAACTGGTCAAAATAAAAATTGTAACATTTTATTAAATACTGTGTATTTATTGCACCTTACATCATAATTAAAAATATATTCTTAATAAAAAAAACAAACACAATATTTAGTAAATTCTAAAAACAATTTTGTGTGTCGTCATTGGTAAAACTATGCATCGCAAGACTAAATAAAAATTTTGTCAAATTTACTAAATATTGTACTTGTTTTTTCATTAAAATGGAGTTCTACCAAGTATCTACGGTCAATAGTGTAAATCGTAATTTTTTAATAAACTATCCTGTATATGATTAATAAAATGTATAGCGGAAACGTATCACTGGTGCCGTGCACTCAGTAACAGCAGATATGCTTTGTCGTCTGTGGGACGAGTTTGGCTACCACGTAGATGTTTGCCAGGCAGCCAACAGTGGCCACATTGAACACTTATAATGAATGGGGAAAAAGACTTTGAAACTTCCTCTTTTCACTGGTATAATAAAGATTGTTAATTTTGGATTTGTACTTTTAATAAATCTACGAATGTTTAAAAATGGGTCCATCATTTAGAATAACCCTGTACTACAGGCTACAGTTATTTATAACGATTGTGTACTTACTCAGAACAATCACAAGGGAATAGAAGACAATCCCTAGCATGCTATTTGGTTGATTAAGAGCCGACTCTTTCCCCACAAAGTGATGAAGAATGCCAAAACCTCTGCCATACCTGCACAAGTACATTTAGCCTATTTATTTAGTTTTCAATTTACAGTAAACACATTTGATCATAGTAAAAATATGATTAAATAAATTTAGAACATACTCAATATGGTAGGCCTACTTTCATTTTTATGTAGCCTATAATTTATAATAATAACTTTAGATGTTTAGTAACTTTAGTACGTTTTATAATAACTTAATACTAGTCAATAGAGCCACTTTTTGTTAAAGTCGGTGCAGTTATTTATTATTTTAACAAAACGTTTGCAGATAGTAAGGTATCTAAATTTTCCCGACTAAAGATAGAATTTTCGTGGCTCTCCATCCATTTTTCTTGCTTTCAAAGCCCTGCTTAAGAACATTGAATGTTCATTTAGAAGCTTCCTTCTTCAGATTAAAATGTTGCTAAGAAGTACTATTGGTAAAAAGAAATTAAATGACTTATGTACCGGTACAGCATTCATCTACAAAGGATTTCTGTTAACAATGAGCAATAGTTGAAGCTGTAAACAGACAATTTTCATTTAATCCTGACAAACTATTGTAAAAATTTTCTTTTTAGTACGGTAATTAATTCATTATCTTTTTGTTAGGCTTACAAAATCCTTATGGACTACCCTTCCCTCCTTAAAATAGAAAATATGTTTACCTGCATTTAACATTAGAATGTAAAACAACGTCGTTGTCTCCAAAAATATCAGCCGAGGGTCGAATAGTAAATTTACACCCTGAATGTGACTTCTCTAGAGCTTTTGGGAACTTTTTTAATGCAATATGGTGAGGTGTGTTAATTTATACTTTGGTATTTGTTTACTTTAACTTGTCAATCAAAAGTACTATAGGCCTAAATACACAAAACTGAACTTTTTCTTAATAAATATAGTATTTATACACTTCACTGATGCCGGGAAACCAATATTTAACCATCTTCAACACGTACAATATTAAAAACTTTCAAATCAAAAGTTTGTTATTGAAATTTACATTGTAAAGTGCCAACATTTTTTTCTCAGCGTTGCCGGATTGTTCTTGTTCTTTTTTGTGTAGAAACGAACAGTTTAGGCAACTCAACTAAGTAAACATACTGTGACTAAATAGTATAGGTTAGTACCTTTAGGTTTTTTTTAATTTTAATTATATAATGTGATAATAACGACGAAATATTATAATCATACTGTTATCGGCCAGATGAAGTTAAAAGTAAACATACTGTGACTAAATAGTATAGGTCACCTATACCTTTTAGGGTTTAAAAAAAAATCGTTTCAGTCCGTTATACGCTCGGCTAATTAATTACAGAACCAATGAGATTCAAATGCTGCGGTCAACTGTTTAGTAGTACACAGGTTTCAAATACATATTTATACACACCTTATTCA
>JAGFPH010000378.1:522042-580731 GCA_018207615.1 Philaenus spumarius
TTTGTGAAGTTGCGACAGAGACTTGGAAATTCCCTCTGGAAGGTTTTTGGGGACACTGATTTCATTTCTGACCATCCAAAATGCCCCCATTGCACCTGGGAGGGGGGCTCTGAGAAACAAAATTTGTGAAGTTGTGACAGACTTGAAAATTTCGTTTTGGAGGTTTTTGTGGACGCTGATTTTATTTCTGACTATGCGAAATGCCCCCAGTGCACCTGGGAGGGGGCGGGGCTCTGAGAGACAAAATTTGTGAAGTTGTGACAGACTTGAAAATTTCGTTTTGGAGGTTTTTGTGGACGCTGATTTTATTTCTGACTATGCGAAATGCCACCAGTGTTCCCAGGGGGGGGGGGGTTCTGGGTGGCAAAATTTGTGAAGTTGCGACAGAGACTTGGAAATTCCCTCTGGAAGGTTTTAGGGGACACTGATTTCATGTCTGACCATGCAAAATGCCTCCGGTGCACCGGGAGGGTATGTGTGGAGGAAGGGGGGAACCATTTGCATAATATTTTATGAAAGGAGAATTTTAATTCTCATAGGAGAAACTTGTATTTAAAAGAAATAATTTTGATATCTTGTTAAATAAATATCCACATTGTTAATCAAAAGTAGTCTGTTATTTATTGAATTGTTAATAAAATAGAGTAATAGTAGTTCCTTTATAACATAGACACCACTTATGAATGTTCACTATGTTTTCCACAATATTTTCAAATGTTTAAACACTGAATTTTGGGCAACCAATTGATTTTCAACTAGTCAGAATTGAAATCAGCGACCCCAAAAAAATTCGAGAGGAATATTTCAATTCTATTTCTCAACTTCACAAATACCGGCCCCCCTCCATCGCCTCCACGGTGCACTTGGGGCCTTTGCATGGTCAGTATTGAAATCAGCGCAACCAGAAACCCCCGAGAGGAAATTTTCAAGTCTCCGTCGCAACTTTACAAATTTTCCTCCATCGCCCCCCAAAGCCCATCCCCCCTGGTGCACCGGGAGCATTTCGTATGATCAGAAATGAGATCAGCGCCCCTAAAAACAACCCCGAGAGGAAATTTTCAAGTCTTTGTCGCAACTTTACAAATTTTGCCCCCCTCTCCCCGGTGCACTGGGGGCATTTCACATAGTCAGAAATGAGATCAGCGCCCACAAAAACCTCCAAATACCGATTTTCATTGCTTTTCATTCATTTTTAGAGGTATCAAAAAAAATGAGGCGCTTTTAGATGCACTTTATGCACCCGAGATGCATTTCCGCTTTCTCCGGTAACTGGCCATATGTATTACGGACCTTCTTCAAGGAATCTGCGAGTCCACCATCGCCTTCTCCTAGGTAAGCTAACCTCATTGTGTAGAATTAAATATAAACTAGCACAAGCTAGAAGAACTTCTTCTTCAGTCAACATCTCGAGAAACACTGCCTAGCTAGTGTGAACACAAAACAATGACAAACGTTTGTTTGCAAACAGTTTGTTGTTTCTTGTTTGCAAGTGTATACTAGGCTTTAAGGCAGATTGAATTTAATTATTTAACCATAAGTAGTAATACTATTAATTGTTATTTCCTTTCAAAATATAGGTTTGCTTATAGTCTAAGAACATTTTTAGAGTGTCACTAACCTCAAAGAACAGAACTAAACAGTTTTTTAACGAATCTTAAAAGACGTTTGTAAAAAAGTAAAATAAAACTAATGTAATCTAATTTAATATGTTACAAAAATTAAATTGTAAAATCCCCTTAAACCAATTTAGAGCTATTTTGTATAAAATAACACCAATTAATTCTGTAGTTGTATAAACTGAATCTATAAACACAACTAAATTGGACGGCAAATGGGATAAAGCTTACAGGAGTCAAACTCCTAAATCCTTCCCTGTAAAGATAAAACAGATGTAATCTGTCTATAAAGTAACAGACTGTTCCATTATTATTTCTGATCCTATTTTTTGGAAAGTATTGAATTATTCATTAACGTAACGTTTTGTATTACGCCATCTGTTCGATATGTATAAAAAACAATTTAAACCCAAGCAAGTTTATCACGAGAACTCAACACAGGCGGTTGTTAGTGAATTATTCTAACGACACTCAAAAGTCACAAAACTAAACAACATCACAATGTCAACGTCAAAGCATCCAACCATTTTTTAATTTTTGATAATTCGTGAGAGGTAACATGTACCGAGCGCATTCGCGCAAGAGCTAAGGCGCAGTCGCATGTCGCTGAGTACAGTCAACGCAAGCAGACAAGTTCCTGCTAAATCGCTGTGCCGGTGTTATGTAGGCCTACAGTACTTTGAAATATTTTCCTCTTTCGGGGCTCCTTTCGACCTTGTATTTGTGACGGCGTTTGTCAGTGTACAGACATTGTTTGTATGTATTCCGGGTTGTGCTCTCATTTGGGATATTTATTTTTTAATTAATTAATCGTGAAATTAAATGTGTTATTCGATAAGTATTAATCACTAAATGTTCTCCAAATTATATCATGTTTGGTCTTATTTTGATTACAATAATCTCATCAAGCCGAAAAAGTTAATAATATAAAAGTTTAAGCATCGCAGGTATTTAAACTATTCGGCCTCCTCGACTCTGAAACATCAGTTTCTTATTTGTAGTCGTTCGTAGCGCTCGCCGAACATCAAAGAAGGGTGTCTGATGCTCCCAAGTTATCCCATTTCGATTCTGAGAGACAATGTGGGAAACTTTACTGTAGTTGGATCACATAGTCGCAACGTACTGTGTGTGGGGACATTGTGAGGTTTTTTGATTGGCGATTGGCCAAAATTCTGAACCGAGTGTTGAATGAGTGTGATTGAGGGAATGAATGGTCCAGTGCAAGGGTAAAAAAAATAATAAAAAGCAATAGAGGAGCGGCGTTCCGGTGCTTTTCTGCACCAGTAAACCCCTGGCGACCAGCCTTTACAATCTTTGCATTGGATCCAGGTCTCTTCAAATGTTTCACCACAAGCAATGCATTTGCCTTCCAAATCTGTTCATGTCCTTGGTGTTGAATTTGTATAAATTCAATAGTTTGATTTTTCACTTTTGGTTTTGGTTTTGTTTTGGCTTCTTTCTCTGTCCCTTTCTTTGCATTGTTTAGGGATAGTTTTTTGAAATTTTAATTGTTGTTTCATTTTGTGTGCTGCTTCTTTGCTTTCTTATTCAGTTCTCTTTAAAATTAGCATATTTTTTCAGGCGTAGCAGTAAAAATTTAACTTTTTTCAACTTTTCTCTTTCAGCTTTTTATTCTGTCTGCAGCACAGGATGGAATAGGAGAAACCTGCTTCAAAGAATTTCTCGATTTCCCAATTTTTTGAGTTTAAGCCCTGGCCATGGCCTAGGCTGACCTTATGGGAAATCCAGGCCTAGCTATAAACTATTCAGTTTACAAATAATAATTAATCATAATTTTTGTATAGTAAGTTAATATTTTCTTAAATATTAGGTCTACTGGTATTGATTTATTGAAATTTAAAATGTTTTAATGGGTTTATAAATAATTCATCACATACTGTTAACATTGCAATAAATTATATTGCAGTGTTAAATAAGGATAAATGATTGTAAGCCTACAAATTTTCTTCGTTTCATTTAAATGTCTTATTATGATGGAGGAATTAATTGTGTACATAGCAAAACATAGACAAAAATTACAAATCCAAAAATTTCATAGTAATGTAATGTTTTAAAATTGTGTGCTTTGCTTCCTCATTCAGTGCACAATAAAATTGACAGACAGTTGGTGCAATAACTGGTAAAACCTTTAAACCAAATAAAGATCTGGGTTCACGGAAACAGGCTACCTTCTGGTCACAAAGTGATACTTTCCACATTGTTAAATGCCTACATTTTTTAACATTTAAACTCATTTTATTTATTTCATCGAAAAGAATAAACATTACATTGATTAGTTTTGTTATCCCTTGTTTAAGAAATATTTAGCTTTTTTCTTTTCCAAATACTCCCGACCTATTTTCAAAATACATAAGGGGCAAGTGTTCCTTTGGAGCCAAAATAATTAAAAACAATAAACATAAAATATTTTGAATTATTTGAAAAATATTGTGAAATTAATGTTTTTCACTCAACAAGATTGTTAAATCTAGATGCAATGATTCTTAATACCATATCTTTACTTGATATCAAACACGTGTAGTGTGTGTTACTGTTACATTATTGTTGGCCAGGGGCCCTATTCAAAACAGCCCACTAGTCCATATTACCATAGATCATGAATAATAAATAGATCTTGCATCCATACGGCAGCAGTGTGGCAAAAATTAGGTTGTTGGGAAAATAGTGTATGATCGCGCCACGAGGTAGCGCTAGGGAGAAATCATTGGTAGCATTGGTGTTTCACACAACTTCCGTCGTTTCCCCAATAGATAGCGCCACTATCGTCAAATTTCCAGTGGAACGAAATATTGCATTGGATCGGAGTTCTATTAGGTTATCCAAATACAATGCTATTACGCAGCAAACTAAAAACAAATCTAACCAAACTTTTTCAAATTGATAGTAGCAAGGCAACAAACCCAAGATAGAGCACATCATAAATTGAGTCCTTTCAGATTAGACAATTCTGTTGACAAGTCACGGTGGTCAATGCTTCACTGTTTCTACCTGTAATTTTCAAGTTCTAATTTTTTCGTATTATTGTGTTGTTTTTATTGTTGTATTTAGTCCATAGTGTTACAATGTTTTGTAACAAAAAAATGGATACATGTACTATAGTTCTTAAAGTTAATTTTAAAACTCTTTCCTAACAGGACAAAATAAAAGAATCAGGAAGACCTTACTTCATATTAAACCTTACCTAACAAGAAAAGGCAGCTACATGTAATTTTAAAAGGCACGTTCTTAAAAGAACTTACATTAATAATTTTAAACAAATTTTTGGATGTTATATGAGTCAAGACGAGAGAGCTTGAGGGTCCTATCTGTAATTTAATTTGTTTAAATTTTATTGCATCAAGCACAGACGTACAAATTGTTAACAATAATTGATGTAGCTCTAGCTCACATCGTCGATGTGGAAAACCAGGATGTTTGTATTCTCAGCTCCTCTATGAGTGCTTTCAGCTGTTGAAGCAGTACTACTACTATCGTAGAGTAAGCGATATTCACTCTATGCTCGGAAAACTAACAAATAGAAACATTTGGTTTCAATGGGTTCCTGGACATTATGGCCTACGAGGTAACAAGAAATCTATCACTGAGTGCCAGTCTTGGTGTTTTAATAAAAATCTTCAAATTAAATGGAATAACGAAGAAAATAGTTCTATTCGCACTCAGTACAAAAAACTCCTAACAACTTGGAATTTTACAAGGGAATCCCTCAATCAGTGTCCACTTTTGCATCCAGGGCAAGAACCGGGCATATTGTTACACAGGCATACCTCTTCCGTTTTGGAATTTCTGATTCTCCACCTGTTTGGTTTACCAAGAACCAGAAGAAACCCGCCAACACATTCTTCTGCAGTGCCCTAGTCCATAAAATACTACTAGAGAGATACTGAAGTCTAAACATAAGGAAAATGCACCGACGAACAATACTTTCTGACAACTAGCTGCCGTTGTTTATGAGAGACACCGTGTGGTTGGTATCACCTCACACCTGATACCAGATACACGCACAAGAAGTAAGTATGTATACAAAAAAGCCTAACTAAATAAACAGAAAACATTTGTATAGCAAATTTGTAAATAGTTTTGTAGGTATAATCAGGGAAATATAGTTCTATCTGAATAAGTTGGTAAACCTTAAAACCAGACAGTTCTATTTGAAGGCTCTGAGGAACTCAGCTGAGAGAGTATTATTATTGTTGTTGTCAAATTTCAAGTTTTATGTTATGTACTTGTAAAGTGATTAAAATGAACAAGAATAAATACTTGGATTAATGACAGTTTCGTTAATACGAGGATGTTATATGAGGGCAGTGTATAATTTTAATAGTTTTTTCTTGTAATTGTAACATAATGGGATTTTCATTTTGAAATTGTAAAAATCTTTGTGTAATTTGGATTATAAAATCAATTTGAAGTCTTTAGTATACAGGGTGTTTCAATATTACATAACACTTAAATGGCAGAAACAACTTGTTATTTTAATAAACAATGGTGAATTATTAGTGTATTACTTTTTAACAGCTGATCAACTGTAGAAATTTTGCAAGCTTACATTTTAACAGCTGATCAATTGTAGAAATTTTGCAATCTTACATTTTAACAGCTGATCAATTGCAGTCTTTTGTAATCAATAAACATTAATAGGTTATGTTGTTGGTCTTCCATTCATCTCTTATTCTACACAATGGCTGTTCGTTTAACGTTGGAGGAGAGAAGATTTTGTAACAAGCTGTTGAAAGTGTTTTGTTCACCAACAGTGGTTCGTGAGAAATTTCGAAGAAAATTTGCATGTGACCCTCCAAGCCGTTTAACAATTTATTGCATCTAACATAAGTTTGTAAAGACTAGATCAGTTTTAACAATTATCGAGAAAATGCAGGACGCCGAAGATCAGGAAGGTGCGACTTGAACGCTACTGTTGTGAACATTGCTGTTGTAGAGCAATCCTTGCTGCAAAGCATTTCGAAATCGAGTGGACGCTGTAGTTTTGAAACAGGAATTCCAAAAATCGGCGCAGAAGCGTAAGCGAGTGGAATGCTGTCAGGTGTTAGCTGAAATGACGAATATCCAGCATGACATTATTAATAAAATGGCGTTCAACGATGAAGCCACCTTTCACACAAGTGAACTTGTAAATCGACGCAACACAATTTTCTGGGCCTCTGAAAAGTTACGGGTCATTTGGGAGCTCGTGACGGGGGGATCGTGACTCAACAAAAGTGAAAATTTGGAGCGCTGTGACCGCTGCTAGAGTAATTGGGCCCTACTTTTTTGATACACCATCAGTGTCTTCAGACGTCTATTTAACGATGTTGCAGCAGTATGCCATTGATGAACTTCCACTTCGAGTCCTTTTTGCAGGGTATTTTCAACAAGGCGGAGCTCCACCCATTGGGCATTAACAGTTCGAACCTATCTCGACCAAACATTTCCAGGTCGATGAATTGGTCGTGATGGACCACTGCGCTGGTCCCCACAGCCACCTGACTTGACAAACTGTGATTTCTGGCTCTGGGGTATGGTAAAGGAGCGCGTGTATAGCAGAAAAGTTCGTGACATCATTGAACTGAAGTAGCGGATACGGGATGTGGTATTATCCATTCCTCGTGAAACGTGTATACTTGCCTTGCATGCTTCTGTGAAGCATTGGTTTTTGTGTGTAGAACATAATGGTGACCAGGTTTTTTTATATTCTAGAAGGAGAATATTATTTAATACATTGTTTGTTTTTCATTCATAGATGTATGCTAAGTAAATAAATTGTTTCTAAATAAATAAGTGTTAAGATAATATTTAAACACCTGTATAATGTTAAATTATTGCCTTTTTGTTGTTGAACTGCCTATTTTGTTTGAAATTATGATCACCCAGCTATAATAATTACTACCAGAGTCCACACACTGGTTCTATATGGTAGGTGTTAGAATCACAAATTTTATCTTGTAAACATAATGTGCTGTGACATATCAACTTTGAACTTCATCATGCAGAGAGTAAAAGCAATGTTGTCTTCCAAACATTGGTTGGGTTTTAAAATGAGCATTGCCGCCTATCTGCTAACCTGCATACTGAGACTGTCAACTAAAATGTAATGAAGAAATTCTACTTCTATTCACTGCTAATATATATATATATGTTTTATTAGTAAAGTAAATCGTAATAACCTAAGTAAAATTAGTTTAGTCCAAGTATATTGCTACATCTATCCATTACAATCTAACACATTTCTGGAAATTATTGACACTATTTTCTTCTCTGTGCCGCACTTGCAAGTTTACTCAATTTTTCTACAGAGGTAGTAGGCCTAGTAGTAGCACGATTCTCATCATTAGACACATACAGAACAGTGCCACCATCTATTATTTGTTTAATCACATCCGGCTTTAAAATTTCCTTCGCCACCAAGATCCTAATTCTATCATCCTGCAGTGATATTTGCCGTCCACGTCTTTCATCGTCTAAAGGTCCAGACGGAGGACTTAGGTATGCTCTGATTAACAGGTTGGAGAAACTATCTGCTCCTGGTCCTCTTTGTTCTTGGACCTCAGCTATATGTTCTTTTAATTGATAGTGGTAGCTCATAATAATCCAAGAACAAACTAAAAGTGCGAGCACAACTGAAACAAATGTCAGAATAATAATTTATCGATATATTGTGTACAGGGGCGGATCCAGGATTTATGTTTGGGGGGGGCACCGCCCCTGGTCGGGGGTAAGGAATAACCCCCAGGAAAATAATTTAACTTGTGATTAAATTAAAAAAAGGTGGGTTTGAGGATTAGTTTTACGTTCGGGTTTTAGGCTGATAACAAATTTGGTATACAATACATTTAATACATTATATTCATACTGACAGTGTCAACACATAAAATAGAAAAAAGTATGGTTTAATATCTACAAAAAAAGGAACCAAGATAAAGATACACTTAAAACAATGTTCAATTGATTGCAAAAGATAATTTTCTCTTGTGTTTCTTAGCAAACAACATCAAAACTTCTTCTGCTGTGACCTTTGAAGCTATTTCTTGATTGATGTGTAAATTTGCGAGCCCATTAAGTCGATTCTCCATCATAGTAGTCCTTAGGTATGTTTTCATCCTTCGTAGAGCTGAAAAAGACCGCTCAGCTGTACTCGTAGTGACGGGTATGGTACAAATCATCTGAAACAAAACGTTTATGTTTGGAAGATCTGACGAGTGTTTCATGGCAAGGGCTGGGTGTTTCGGGAAACTATCTGAACTAGAACCCCACATATGTTTCCAAATAATCAGTTCTCCTTTTAAAGCATCATAACATGGCAGGTCATTTTCATAGAATCTGGCACCATCCAAAACCAAATCTTCATAGTCTTCTTGAAACTTTCCCTCCTTAGGTAGAAGCATTTGAAGCTTTCCAATTTGGGCCATTTGTGTTTTAGGAAACCTAGAGACAATTTCACTGATAAGATAATCCAGAAAAGGCACATAAATTGAAATTCTGAAGTATTCTTCTAGCGTACCACAGTCAACATTTGACCTATGTTTTTGAGAACCAACTACTCGAGGTTTTTTTAGTTCAGTTCCCATTTTAGTGGCCATATTTTGAGATTTTTCAAAAAGTGTTTTGAAAGATTCTATACATTTGGTCCTCTGTTCATTAAGAGACTTAAGTGTTGCATCTACTAAAGCCATTGCATTAAGTACATCCATGTACTCAGCTTGAAGTTTCCGAGCTAGAGGAAGTGTAAGGGCCATGAAATGTTCTAAAACCACTAAACTAATGATGAACTCAGAAGAAGTAATGGCGTGTAACAAGGAAAAAGCTTTGTTTCCATCTCCTTGATCTGATTGAGACATAGTATCCAACACGATCTGTAAAGTAGGCAAAGAACTTAAGAAGGTTATTACAGCATCATGCCTCTCTAACCACCTTGTTTCACACATCTTTTTCACTGCGTGCTTTCCTTTTTTTAAATGTTCATCCATTTCTCCATCAAGTGCATGAAGTCTTTTTGCAGACTCTCTAAAAAAGTTTGAAACTGAAGATACCACTCCAACAGCGTTTCTTATGGAAGGGATTGAGCAAGCCTTACTTATTACCAAGTTTATTTTGTGACTAGCACAGTGGCTGTAAACTGCAAGTGGCTGTATTTTCATAATTCTGGCTTGCACTCCTTGAAACTTTCCGCTCATGTTTGAGCATCCATCGTAGGCTTGACCTCTGCAATCATTGATGTCAATACTCAGGCTGTCTAGAGTTTCAAGGATTTTTTGAGAAATGCCTTCTCCAGTCAGATCAACAACATCGATGAACATAAGGAAATCTTCTTTAATGTTTAATGTTGTCTTACCAAAATATCTTATGCAAATGGACAACTGCTCTTTTGTGGACATGTCAGTTGTTTCATCAGCCATAATCGTAAAATATTTTGCAAGTTTTATTTGTGAAACTATCTTACTTGTAATGACGTCTCCACAGCACTGTATCAGATCATTTTGTATTGTTTTGCTGATGTAGGAAGAGTTTTTTCCACATGACTGTATGTGTGATTCAAGACCCTTATCGCCAGCATCAATCCTAAATCTTAACAGCGCTCGAAAGTTCCCATCATGTACAGAATTTAACAAATCACCGTCATCCCTATGGCCTCTTAGTGGTATATTTTGAATGCCACACAAAAGAACTGTTTTAATTATAGGTATCAATTTTCTTTTGTTTTCTTCCACCATAGCTTTTTGAGCTGTGTTCAATTGAGAAACGACATCGTCTTCTTTCCCTTTCACTATGGAAGAGAAATGTTTGGCAGCCTTCATATTATTAATATGATACTGAGCACCATCATGCTTTTTCAAGATTTCTGTAGCTTTTTTAAATGTTTTCATAGGTTGGAGTACCAGGTTGCCAAGTTTCCCGTCACTTTTCCCTCCTTCACCTCGACCAAAAAGAATGCAAGCTTTGCAGAGCCCACCACTTAATTTCTTACTATATACCAACCAAGGATACTGCTTAAGCCAACTTGCTTGGAAAGATCGGGTTTTCTTTCCTTCTACATTAAAAGGAAACTTAAATTCCAGCGAAGGTGTCCAATGGTCTGTAAGCCACTTATATCGTTCGTAATCTGTCACAACAGAAGTATTTGTATTCAATAAATGACCAAAGTCTCGAATTGGTATTTGCAATCCCGATTCAAGTTCAGTTTGGGCTTTCTTAATCGCACACTTTTCACTCACTATGGACGAGAATGGCTGCTGCTTTGAAAACTCTGTTGAGGGTTCTGACAATACTTCATTCGGATTATCATTACCAACCTATAAAAAGAACAACAGTCTAAGCATACTTAGTAAGTTGACCCAAATTGACACTTGATTGAGTTGCAAATGGACTCAAGTTGGATCTAGAACAGCATGTAATAATAGAAGAAAAAAAGGACACCCAGTAGGAATGAAGTTCCTTTCGCTATATTTTATGTATTATTAACTAACAAGCACAATGAAGGAATGAAAATAAAGTTTTCGATTATAAAGTTATGAAAATAAACATTTTCTTATTAGTTATTATTATAAAAATACAAACAAATTATTATAACTTAATCAGTATAATCAATTTTATTAATGATTGGTTTGTGTTAACTAAAGTAGGACCCATATGTTTGCGATTCAATTTTATCTAATTTTCACACTTTACCTGTACGAACAAAATCGCGTTTAAAATGAGTAATACAATTAAAATTTAGTATATCACATTCCTCTTTATTATCTAATTACGTCTAGGAAAGCTGTGATAAAAGTAGTGGTATTCTAAAATTTCACTAATATGTGTAGCCTATCAAGTGTGTCATGAATCTCATGGCCAATAATAGGCATAACTAATTATTAGACTGGCAAATGTAAGATGAAAATGATTTATTTTTATCATTTTACGAATTAAGGCCCTAATAATCTCTTAATTTAAAAACTGGCAAGGCAAGGTTTCCTACTTGAATACATACTAGCCTAATAAAGACAAGGAAAAAGATTATAGTGCACAAGGCAATGGCGGAAATTTCTTTATATTTTTAATTTTCTCTCCTAATTGGTAGTTTCATTTTATTTAGAATTAATATCACTAGTTGGAGTAGCTAGTTGTTAAAACGGAGAACACACTTTTAGGTTATCTACATTTAGGTATCACGTCACAAATCTATATATTGTGTCTATAATATATTTATAAATATTCACGTCACTACAAAATTTACTTTTTGTTAATAATTAAAATTACGTAACTTAAAACGTATAGCCTACTAAACCAAGGTATTGGCTAAACAGTACTGCATGCCTCATGACTACGGTTGATGACAAAAGTGAGGGTCGGACATTTTTTCCCGTGTAGCTCATATCCGCCAAACGCGCAATAAGGAACTTCGTTCCAAAAAAAAAATAAAAAATAATGCTTACCTTTGACTTTTTAAAGAAGAACGAATCTAATCCAATTTGCCGCTTCATTTCTACAACAACGTTAATCACGTGTCACGTCTTAACTTTTTCACTCAGTCACACAAACTACTGTACTGTACTAAACATAAACAACAAAACGAAATCGGTAGCAGTGGTACAGCACTTTGCGCTTCTATACACTCTGTCGGTCATTTGGTGAAGCTATCAATTATGGTTACAGTAAATATTTTACCCCGATGTAGTTTAAACAGATAACCACTACGCGCGTTAGCAGCAACACGAAATGATGATGCTTTTATCAGAACATATTGGCTGTTTTATTATTTAAATTTTAACTATTGTACAGTTTTAAAATAAATTCACACCTAAAAATTTTCCTTGGGGGGGGCACGTGCCCCCTGTGCCCCCCCCTAGATCCGCCACTGATTGTGTAATGTTATCTTGTAATTAACTTTCTAAAAAGTAATTAATTTAAAGTGACTGAAGATTGTTAAACTTGGTGCATTTATTTGACTTTAAATAAAAAAAGGAGTTTAGGGATTATCTAAGGTGCTTGAATACTCTTCAACTTTATATATTCAAGTTGTTGCTACACTAAACAAAAAAAAACCCTAATCAGGAGAACATTTATTAAAGACATGAATAAAAACTTTTCATCACACTGTATCGAAAGTAGTCACTTTCAATATCAGCTTTGAGTATTGTGCCGTCTTACAGAAAGAAATTTTAAATTGGAAGTCGAACTAGGCCCGCACCCTAAAGACAGCACATGTGTTCGAAGATACTTGATTATTACCCTATTAAAATTTACCTTTTGAACCTCGCTTATCTTAACTGACGAAAGCAAGACACCTGAAATGTTCTTCACAGGTAAAGACACAAAAATACAAGAGAAATAAATAATGAACAGTTTGTTTATTGATAAAAATTTATATGCCCTTAGTAAAAAAAAGTTTTTTATGAAAAATTTACATGCCCCAGAAAAGAAATAATTATTATTTAAATTTACATTAAAAAAATCAAATGAATCAAAAGAAAAATCCCTCCCTGACAATTAAAGAAAACAAAGAAAACCCCACCCTTTAATATAATTTATTCAAGCAATTAATTTAATAAAAGGTACATATTCAACATTACATAAAAGAAAAAGCAGTAACACAATGTTACAAATGTACACAATTTCTGAGAAACAAATACTAGAACATCAATGTACTTAGTTATTAGGTTATATATATATTTAAAAAAAATTTGGCCATTCATAAATTATAAAAAAAAGATGAAGTTAATAAAGATGTTTAAAAAAAAATAAATTTGGAAAAATGGTGATATCACTTTCTGTAATCTAGAGATATAACCTCTGGAAGGTTGAAATCTCTAAATTTGCATGCCTGCGCCACCCTTTTATAATTTAAACAGCTTAAAACTAATACAATTTTAAATTAGCATAATTAATTTACTAAACAATTATAGTCCTTTTGATAAAGTAATACACTTAGAAATGTCGTCGTTCGTAGCTTTTTTGAAGAAAATGTCACTAGATGAAATAAAAACTTAGCCTAGACTTATCACATTTTTGTGAGCAGCGTTGACAGGCAACAGCTGATGCGGAGCTGAATAGTTTGCAGCACTACATAAATTAAGCTTTCTGTTAGGCCTACAGTACTGAATCATTTGTAGTAGCTTAGTAGGCTATCCTAGGACCAGTAAATACTGTTGAAAAACAATACAGAGTTAATTTATCTTCTAAAAGGTATTTAGTAAAACATAGAGTATATATATTTGAATTACACCAGAAACTACACGTAGTTGTTCTTTCATGTTGTAGTTGGTTTCAACTTGTACAATTTGCCATGTGGCATACTACAGCAAGACATTAAGTCTAATTAAATATGCCTGTTCTGCCCTTGTTAAATGTAGTTGAGTTCAGACTGACAAATAAATTGAGATATTACTCTTATGCAATAAATAAAGTTTTCTTCTGTAATGATTATCACCATTCTATATAACAAACTCAATAGTTTGGTCTCACTTAAACTTGCAAAATTTCTATAAATGCACCTCAAAAATATTCACCTTAAGAATCAAACAATGCTGTAACTGTAAATTTATTTTGTATAAAAGAATACTATTTGTGTCAGTTTAGGCTATTTTTGAAAGCTATGTCTATAGGCTATTTCTGAAAATGCTAGGCAAAGTTACTCTAAAACAGTTCAGGCTACTAGGTTAAGTAAAATGTCACTGGGCTTTTCTTTTATAAAGTATACAACAAAACTATTTCAAAATTTAAACTAGATCTATTAATTACAAAAGTATACTATAATTTCACTGCATAGAATATTTAGAACAAACATAAAAATACAGAACATTCCATTGTCTAGCCCTCGCAAGAAAACAAAACGGTAATTAAATAAAGCTATTACCTGGTGTTGTTGTTTAATGATGCATATTTATTATAAGCTCAAAGCTTATAAAGAAAATGACGACAAAAAAATACTAAGTATCACTCCAAAAGAACATATTAAACTGCGTCGTTCATCTCGAAGGGACGCTCAAGTAACAAGATGGCTAGAGTTGCAAACCTACTCGCGAATGCATAAAGACTGTCAATTTAAAACGAAGGCAGGTAGCGCTTGGGGTGGCACGAATTGTTACTAGGATAAGAATGTTGTTTAAGTGCGCCTTCCTTTTATGAATTAGACTTAGTGAATGCACGAGTGTTGACGAAGTTATTGCCTCTACTCTACATTAGGTGGAGTTATATTTTGAGGTATAAATAATTAAAACTCGGTGCTGTTCTTAAGAAAAAAAAAGGAAACGCTACAGTATTGAAAATAGCGTTTTCTAGATCAACAAAATCAGCTGGATATTTTTACCGATCTATAAATTATAACACCAGTAGCGCTATCAATAATAATTATGATTTGAAATGTTGTCTTATTAATTTATTAGATATAATTATGATTTTAACAAAGAAACAATCGTGAGTAACAATAAAAACTACATATTGATACTATTTACAAGTATTAAATAAATAAAGTTTAACTTATTACGTCAGCACGTTTATTCATATACCAGTAACGGTACCTAGTAGTGTATTGTGTCTATTATGTACTCAATGATTTGATATCAGCTGTTCCAATTAATTTCGTGAACTTAAATAATTTATTGTTGCCATGTAATGTTAGAGGCTATTCTCGGTTGAAAGCGATAACATAAGGACAGAATAAAACGGCGAAGACAAGATAAACTTTTCCTTAAATATCAATGCCTAGGCCTATAAATTCTTAGAATTAAGGAAGGTATTTATTTGTATCACTATTGATATTCAAATCAGATCTCAATAATTTTGTTGGTGCTGTAAACGTAAACTATGCTGTCGTTGTACTTCAGGAATGTTACTGAGAAACGATAGGCTATTTTGAAAAAATATATTAAATATATTATTAATATTATTCATCACAGTGTGATGAAAAGTATCGTTCATCACACGGATCATAAGTGGCTTTTCGATCCTCGCTCATTTTCCAACCTCAGATTCGCCTCGGTCGTTAAACACGAGCTCGTATCGAAAAGCGTCACTTTCGGTCGTAGTGATGAAATATACTATTGAATCATTGACAGTCATCCACCTTTTGATCTAGGTTTGCTTTCTGATACATCCTGTGTGAATGTGTAACTTATGCTCAACTTTGTGTTATAGTATTTCATCAGCTTCACATGTATATATATATATTCAAGATAGCTCTTTCACTACACGAAAAGTGTTTGATGTTTAGGTTAAATGTAGTATGTATCGAACGGAAGTTCAATTGTTTTTACTGAAGATTTGTTGATGAAAAAACTGGCTTGTCATTGAGTTTCCCATTTTTGTTATTACCTTATCAAATATAACACCTCACTGTAGTCGGTTAAAAACAGTAAAACAGGTTAAGAAATCATGGAAAACATTTCATCAACAAAATAAGTGTCATAGTAAAGGTGAGCCTTGGATAGGGTTACCAGATAAAACAATCAAAATTCCAGATTTTTAAAGAAAATTCCGGATTTTCTTGAAAATATAACTTTAATGTTGTTATGTGAGAAAACAAAGTTAACTCTAGAATTTGTACACTCTACACTGTGTGTTTCCCTCTCCCCCACCGCTTACCCGTTATCCACCTGTCTGTGCCTGTAAATACTACATCAATGTCTGTACCTACGCCGAACGCTTTCTTTATTTTTGTATTTAGTCTCTCGTTTGTCTTAAGTGCAATTTGAACAGTTTTTAAGTACGACGTTTCTTACCCATTGTTTATTATATAGGTTATAGTATTTTTAGTTTAGTATAATAGTTTATTTATTGTGGTGTTAGAGACTTGTGTATTCGTGTTAAATATTACGAAAATGGCGTCAACGTCAAGTGTTTGAAAACGACAGTGCACGTTTACTGAGGTGATGAAAATCAAATATTCTTTTATGAAAGAAGGAAGAGAGCCAACTGAAGCTTATTTCATGATTTGTGACTGTAATAGATCTATAAAACATAAAGGTATGTCCGATATTGAAACACATATTACTAGTAATAAACACAAAACTAAACTTACTTACAACAGTGAATACTAACAAGAAACTCACTGATATTTTTGTATCGTCGTCTTCAGGAAGTAAACAAAAACAGTCTGCTGCTAAAGGTACTCTTGCCTTTCATACCGTTAACCACCATCAATCACATAATTCTATGGAGTGTACTGGGCGACTGATGAAAGTAATATTTCCCGACTCTAATATTGCGAACAAGATGACTTGCTCAAGAACCAAAACCAAAGCCATCATCAATGGTGTGATAGCTCCATGGGTTTTAAAAACTTGATTACTTCTTTCAAAAATAATTTCTATCTCGGAGTTTCTACAGACGCAAGCAATCATGGCTCCAAAAATATTTTCCCTATAATGATTCAGTATTTTTATTGCCAGAATGGAGGGTTTCAGACAAAATTAATGGATATTCATAGTACCCCAAACGAAACTTTCGAAACAACTGCTGAGATTGTAATGACAACGTTACAAAAATATGATTTATCAGAAAAATGCATCTCATTCACTGCGGACAACGCTAATGTAAATTTTGGTGGATTAAATCGCCCATCTTCGGGAAGAAACATGCTCGCAAATCTACGAAATCAATTAAATAAAGATATTATTGGAGTTGGGTGCCCAGCTCATGTACTACACAATAGCGTGCAACATGGAACAGACGCACTGAAAATTGATGTTGAAGTATTGGTGATGAAACTCTTCAATTACTTTTCTATTTATACTGTGCGAACACAGGCATTGAAAACCATTTGCGACTACATTGAAGTTAATTATGAGAAATTACTGTCACACAGCAAGACAAGGTGGCTGAGTCTTTTCCCGGTAGTAGAGAGAATTCTCAAAATGTATCAGCCTCTAAAAACGTATTTCCTTTCTACTCCACAAGTGCCAACAGTCTTTGTAAACTTTTTTGAAAATGAATTGTGCAAATCTTATTTGTTTTTCATTCATTCCTTGATGGGCATCTTTCAGCCTAAGATTTTAGAAACTGAGAGGGAAAACAATTCTATTATGGATATCGGAAATATTTTGCAAACACTTAATGATACCCTGAAAGCAAGAGAAGATGCAAAATTCGTTCCACTTAAAGTTTGAGAATTGATCTCTACCTGTAGCAACGAAGAGAAGAAAGATGAATTCTTGAATGACATTCAAAAATCTTATAAATGTTGTCGGGACTATTTAAACAAATAGCGACAGCCATTAATGGACTTGGAGATTTTTGAATGGATGTTAATAAAAAGAGACACTACTATTGAGTATGACAATATTATTTCATCGATATAATTTCTAATTGGTAAAGAGGTAAATTTGGATGATAGCAAATTATTTGACGAAATTACAGCTTTGAATGAAATGATCAAGCAGCAAAATCAAGATTTTTTGAGGGGAGTGCTAATAAACAGTCTACCATTATTCTCATAGCAGCTGGACCAGGAAAATTCATGGAATTAAACAAGATATGTTCTTATATATTTGCGATGCTGGCACAAAATGCCAATGTTGAAAGGGTCTTTTCCTTAATGGGAACTCATTGGTCAAAAGAAAGGAACAGACTTTCTGTAGAATCTGTGAAGTCGATTCTTTTTAAATCAGTATAATTTAAAAAATATGACTTGTGAAATGTTCTACAAAACTATTATTAAAGATTCGGAAGTGTTGAAAACTATTTCTGGGAGCACTAAATATAAGAAAAATGATCACGATGAATAATAATATATGTAAAAATTATTTTTTTAATAAAAAATATTGAGTTTTTATTTGTTTTTTTATTTAAATTGTGGAAATTCCGGACAGCTTAGAATTCCCCCCGCATGCCGGACAAAGACCTGTATTACCGGACATGTTCGGAAAATTCCGGACGTATGGAAACCCTTGCCTTAAATGTTTCATAATGACCCAGAAATGGAGAACTCACAATGGAAGACCTATAATTCACTGACTACAAAGAAAGCAAAAGTTGTTGATAATGTTAGAAACGTAATGTTGGTAACCTTTTTTGACTATTAAGGTTTCATACGCTACCATAATGCTGTTCTCTCTCGTACAAAAGTAACTGGAATTGTTATTTGTCAGAGTATTACTAGAAGAAACAGCCAAACAATGGCTTCTTGCAAACGTTACGACAGGGTTTTCAGACTCAAAGCGTAATACTACTGTTGCCCATCCTCTTTACAGAACCAATCTTGCTCCATATGACTTCTGGCTGACTACTATGTTCAAAAAGAGTTTCCACAAAAGGTATTAACCCTGGAACGGAAAGCCTGGTAAAAGTTTCATTGTTAGAAAGTTGTAGTAAATTTTACAATTTCATTTAAATAATTTACAAAATATGTTTTAACATTTATAACGAAACATCGGTCATTTTGACCGACGGGTAAATTTTACTTCACAGAGTTGGTACTCCTGCTTGACCTTGGCGCACCTCCCGTCACATACCTTACCTCCTCCGCCATCCCTCACCATCCATCCCTATATTCTTCAGTTTCAGTGACGGAGTTGAGTGAATAATACATTTTTGTGAAATCGGAACAGTCAGAATCACCGTATCTTTTGTTTAACATAATTTTCGCGCCGGTCAAAAATGTTTTGTTTAGTGATGTAATCAAATGTGTGAGTGAGAAATTGTTGTTACAGTTTTGATTAAAGTTTTCTGAACTTTTTTAATTTTTATATTTGTAATGGATAACCCTAGTTCTAGTAAACACATCGCAATCACTGATCAATTTAGTGATCAAATTTGAGGTTTATTGACATTTGAGGGTGTTGAATGTGAATCAGAGGACGAATTTTCGGATGGTACTGTAAAGTAGATGACTCGGATGCCGATCCGGATTATGTCATCTCGGATGAAGAACCCGATTCAAGTGATTCGGACAATCAACAACCAAGAGGTGATCGTTTTTTAGAAATAGCGAAAATGACAATAATAACCAAAGTTACAATAATAATGAAAGGTCAGGTGAAGATGAAAGGCCACATGAAGATGGAAGGTCAGATGAAGATGGAAGGTCAGATGAAGATGAACTGATGTTAGAAGAAGAACACGTAGAAAGAAAGGTACCAAATATCATTGCGGCAAACAATCTACCAGAATATTTCCGGGATCGGCTAAAGAACAAAGAATATGGACCTCCAAATGCCTGGGCTTCAAACCCCCCACCTAGAAATATTTGTATGCCTAGACGAAACATAATAATAAGTGGATTGCCAGGCATAATAGAACCTGCAAGAGAGTTAGGCAACAACCCTAATACAAAAGATGTTTGGACGCTTTTCTTTGATGAAGACATAATAACGAAGACAGTAAATCACACAAATGAAGAACTAGCTAAAGTTCATGACAAACTCGCTCCCACGATTATTATTTTGTTTGCCAAAGAAGTAATTTTTTTCATTTATTGTAAGAATTTAAGTTATTAGGCTAATATACCGCAATACGATTATTTTGGATTGGTGTAATGGAGGAATTTCTACACGTATTTATTATACACGTGAAAGTATTTTTGATTGGCTTTTGTTAAAATAGGGATTTATTTTGTTTTATTATTATTATTAAAAAGTAAATATGTAATGTGTGGATATGTATTCTATAATGTAATTTAGTAAAAAAAAATTTTAAATTTTATTTGCATAATTTACTATACACGGTCAAAATGACCGCATGTTTGTACTGTACAAGGTCAAATTGACCGTATGTTTCATTTAGCGTTACAAAACTCATGTTTCGTTAGTAGTGTTAAGGTAATTAAAAACGTAAAAACCACTCAACTTTGTTTCACGTACTCTATTATATGTACTAGTGTGTATATTATAAGAAAAATTACTTCACTTGCAATTGCAATTATAAAATGAATACATCTATTGCAAAAAGAAATTATATGTACAATGGGACAAAACAATAAAAACTAAAACAGGTGACTGTAATTAGTTGTAAAAAAAGTTACTGTAATTAGAGAGCAGTAGGAATATTTTTAGGAATTATCACTATCGGGTTGCCTCACTAGCGTCTTCCACACAACTGACCTTGAGTAGCAAGCAGGAATAGACATTACAAGGGACACTACAATATGTGCACAAACAACGTGATACAGTATCAAAACAAAAGTATGCTCCGGCTTTCCGTTCCAGGCTTAAAATCATAAAGACAATCTACAAACAACTTTCGATTTGAATTTTGTATTTGAGGATCGGCTAACACGATTTAAAAAAATGACCATAAAAGCAGGAGGAATATTTTCAATAAAAACATGAAACACTTTTTTAATAAATGTTAGCTTTTGTGTAATTAAATTTACCTAATTACTTTTTCATCACCACTTGAATTTGTGTAAATATTAATAAGAGTAACAAATAATATTAAAATCCAAACACCACACAGCAATCCAAAAAAAAATTATGATTGCGTGTCTGAATCCTAAATGTGTTTTAAGTTTTGAATTATTTTATGGAGAATGCATCATTATGCGCTGTACGACTACAAGCAAACATGATCGAATTAAAATGAACCGAAATAAATCAA
Organism: Philaenus spumarius; assembly: GCA_018207615.1. NCBI lineage: Eukaryota > Metazoa > Arthropoda > Insecta > Hemiptera > Aphrophoridae > Philaenus > Philaenus spumarius. The sequence goes on from JAGFPH010000378.1 coordinate 543,183, forward strand.
CCTAATGTAGACATTTTTATATTAATGTAATACTTACACAAGAAAATAATAATATTGACTATCAATTCAGATTCCAATTGTCTAAAACAGAACAAACATGATATTGAACAGTTAATTAAGGATGTCATCTACAAAAATAAATTTACATAAATTTTCACCTTAACAACTGAATTACTCCATTATATTCATCAACTCAAGAAATAGTAGGGCTGTGTATTACAACTTCGAAATAAAAAAATGAGTTTTTTCGGCCCACCCTACTGTGTATGAATTACAATTTATTACAAAAATTTTCTGTCAAGCAATTTACTTTACCACAAATGTGTAATGATGTTCCCAAAGGACAAAATTGTTCATTACCATAATGGAATAACAATCTTAATGTATGTTACATTACATTCAACAATATGTCAAAATTATTTCATTCATACTTTTAAATTATTAATGACAAGTACGTGAGACATCAGTCTATAGTCAAATATATTGAGACGTATACCAAATGTTACACATAGGGAACTAGCTGACCTATCTGAATGACATCAAGTTTACATTAAATGGTACATTGGAAAATCAAAGGAGCTGTAGAGGTCAGAGGAAACTTGTAGCGGCAAGGGAAGGATCAATCACTTTGTCAACGATAAACCTTCCATCCATGCAAACGAATAAGACTATGACAAAACATAAAGTCCAGACCCTTTAACTTTTTATATTTCAAACTTCTTTAAATGATAATATACACAGAATATATGGTTAACCTTGTTTTATTGATTAACCCTCCTGTCTTATTGATAAAAACAAAAGTTAACTGACAGTATTACCTGATCCAACAACATTAAAAATGAAAGCTAACCAACAGTATTGCCACGCCTATCAACAATAATGATAAATACTTGGTTGGCGGTATTGTCAGATCAATAAAAAATTAATCACAAAAGCTGACACAGTTACCAGACCTTCAACAATAATTGGGAAAGCTAACTGACAGTGTAGCCAGCAGATCTACCTACATTTATAAGGAAAGCTTATTAACAGTATTGACAGATCTACAACAATAACGACAAAAGCTAAATGTCAGTATTGCCATGTTTATCAACATTAATCCTGAAAGCTAATGACAGTGTAGCCGGATTTATTAACAGATAACACAACCAATCTCTCTTGCTTTGGGTTTGGCATAACGATTTCACTTGTCTACTTCATATTCTATGAATTATTTACCTTTTTTGTTCTCTGTTACAAATATTTTGACAAGACCCTGGATCAACCTTACACCATGAACATCGATTTCCAGCTAAAATAATAAAGCTCAGGGGCAAGATATTAACCCTTCACCGGGTGCACTGTATCTGTAAGATACTGAGACTAATATTATGGCCACCATTTTGAAACCCCCTGCACTCTATGGCCAAGGTCCAAAATGCGCTCACCCTGCCTACCCTTCCAACCGTCAGTAACAAAAATTTATTTGACCGCCTACACTGTTTTATGTTCTTGTCCTTGTGTCTGTCAGATAAAGCAACCTTATTCGCTGCAAATGTTTTTGTGGTATCTGTGAGATACAGTGCACCCTTTTGTGCTACCTCTTCGTGTATCCGAGTGATAACGTATGACTTTTGGAGTTCCATTTTTAGTGAGCATATACTAAGTAATTTTGTATTTATGGCAGATCGAGAGTCTAATTTAAACCTAGAAAAGCTTGACGATGTGTCAGTTATTCAAGGTTTACTTTTTAATGATATAAGTGAGGGTGATAATCAAAATCAATTTGATGATAAAAGTGATACAGAGGGCGAAGACAGTAGTGAGGAACTTGATCTGTAAGAAGGAACAGATCTGCGACCCGAGCATGTGAATAATGAGTCGGAATCCCAGCAACAAGAAGGGCCATTACTACAGCACAATGACAATGACAATTTTTACTATTGGTAAAGTTGGTAAGTCAGAACTGTCAAGTTGTACTACATTCCTTGTATAACTGGCCAAAAAATACTGTCTCAAAATTTAGTAAGGCGGCTTCCTGAAGTGATTGGAACAGCAAGGAAGAGTAAGACATCCTTAGAATTCTGGAATAACTTTTTTTCAATGAAGCTTTACAAAAAATAGATTACACTAATAAGTATACTGATGTTGTCCAAGAAAATATTTGTAGACTAAGAGATGAACATCTTCTAGGAACATCTTAGACATAAATCTTAGATATAACATCTTCTACCTTAAACATAAAAAACCTGAAAGAAATTTGGGAAATAGATGGTTATGGTACTGAAAAATGTAGGAAGGTAAATGCATAAAAAGATTTAAACTTATAATAAGTTGTCTACGATTTGATGACATATAAACCCGAATATTTACTTTCATTTGCTAATTGAAAGAATGTTTCATTCATTTTGTACGTTATTAGCTTACACCTGGAATTTTTCCATAGCTATAAAACAATATAATAACATAAAAATAAGGTGAATTAAATAAGCTAATGTTAAAAAATCATCAAATAAGAATAATGAATTAAATAGTATTATTTCAGGCAGCATAAATTTAGTATCCGTCAGACAAAGTGCCTTCCCGTTTCAATTGTGTTCTCTTGATAATGCATGGTTTTGATTTTATTTTTTTTTTATATTGATAACATCAATAAAACTAAGCATTTATTTAAAAAGTAGACAAAACAAACTATATTTTTATACATAGGAGAACTTAATGAAAAAAATTTAAACTCATACAAAAATGTCAAATATAAAAAATATTCCTGTTAGATACAAAGCGACCGACTGTGTAACGTTTTATGTACGCATTGTAGCATGATAAATGTAGCACGATTCATCTAAAAAAATAAAATAGAATAGGTAGGAAAAAACAATTAATCTTTTAAACTTTGCGTAGTCAATCATTATTTTTCCATGGGTTCACTTGTTCCACAAATGCATTAACACTTCTTTTATTCAAAATGTGTTCCCAATACCTTTTAATATGTAATAAAATACTGTCACTAATAAAGGTTATATTATACAAGTATTATCAAAAATAATGAATTACATATAACTTTTGTAATGTATATCCTACATGTATATTATATATATTGCGATTTTTGATTGTTGAAAAGCATAGAAAGCAATATATTAAGATAAAATTGTATCTAAAAAGTTACTTATAATTATTATTTTTTAATAATAATATCAAATTGAAAACATAAAATTATATATTTATAAAACCAAAACTATATTTTCTGATCGTCCTAGTTCTGTAATTAGGAATTTGAAGTTTTGTGGAACATGGCATAACTAGGCCTATAATTAATTGCTAATAATTGATAGTTGTTAATTGTGTAACTATTAATTGTAGATCAAATTAGAAGTGTAGGAAACACATGAACACTAACTTACTTGTAGGTTTTGGCTTTGAAGCATTGAAAGATGCATCTTCCATTTGGGTATAGAGGATGTACACAATTTTGGTGTCAATGCAGACACAAGGAAAACGTCAAGCACTTTTCAGGTGTACAGCTTTATAAGTTACGAGCCTACGAGGTGTTGATGTATATTAAGGAAACAGATATATTTAGTAGGGGTAGACTCGTAACACAATTTCTAAACTGTTCTACAAATTTATTTGAGCCTTGCTGGACATTGTTTGGCCAATTGTGGCATTTACAAAGTGGCTTAACACAGAATAAGGAAAATTTCTTGGATACGAATGATTTATCAAAGTGTAAATAATGGAGAACAGTTAATAGAGTTTTAAATCTATAGTTATTCTAATGATACGAATGGTTTTTAAGGAAGTTCTTTTTTATGTTCTCATTGACATTCTGGCCAGTATAGTACTCTGTATCATTGAATTTTGAGGAAAGTAGGGGGCTGAATTGCTTGTTGAAGCTGTATTTTTAAATAAAGATTCTGAATATAGTAATGAATTTAGCAATGTCATTGGTGAAAAAGTATCCGAAAGCCTAATAGAAGTTTAAAAACATTTAAGAGATATTGAATTATTTGAAAATGACAAAGAAGATAAGTGGCTGAAGAAACATCAGAATATACAAAAGATAAATGGTATTCAAGGAAAATTGAACATGAGATGATTGGGAAATAAACAAGTGGATGGCGCAAACTGAGAAATAGTTCATACATGTTCATTTGGCCTTTAATACATGCAGCGATGTTTGGCAGGATTCTCGCAGAATATGGAAATCAAACTCGTTTGGTCGATAAGCCTTACCTTTACTCAAGATTAGCCTATTGCTATTTCATTACATCCAGTAGAATCGTTACACAAATGTCCAAGCATTTATTCTGATAAAAAGATATGTTATTCAACAAATAAAATGAATTTTGTAAGAAAAACTAGCCCCACCTTCCTTATTGAAACTATTTATCCATATATGTTTCAAACAAGTACCAACATATTCGCTTTTTCTCTCGTTCAACATATCTCCCACTCAATCACCAACAGTCCCTGTAATTCCGTTTTGTGTAAGAGCTTGGAAAACTGAATCATGAAAGCATTGTTGAAAGCACCCTAATCAGTGTAGGTACAGAAAATACTACTAACAAACAAATTTTTTAACCAATCAGATGCAATATTCCAAAACTTGAAAACGTTAAAGAAAAACTAATAATTAAGTAAATACACCAGAGCGAGGGAGGCGGAGCCTAAAGGGGGAATGTAGAAATGTGGTAAAGTTATGTATACAAACGATCCCCACATGGACAAGGATGAATCCAACAACAAGGAGTATCTCAAAAAAGTAGAAAAGCAAGAATTATCATAAACATGTACTCGTCTTAATTAATTGCAGATAAACTTTAACCAAAACAATTTTTTCTTACAGTCATTAAGTTAAATAATAATTGTTTAACTATCTCCAATTATACTTTACTTACATAATAACTATAATATTAGTTGTTCGTAAAATCACCAAAAAAATTAACCATACAGCAATACATAATGTATAAATAGCAGCATACTTCAATGCAGTGATATTTTCCTAGAACAAAAATGATGAATGTTTTAAGGCATAGTATATGTTTTAAAACATTTTCCAGGTAGATAAAAATACAGCAGACTTATTTGCCAAGAAATGAGACTAATTAAATGACAAAATAGTTGTCAAGTTAATAATAAAAGTTGATGTTGTATCTTTTAAAATTCTCTCACTAAATCACACCAACAAAAACTCTATATCTACCAAAACAATGTTGCCTTTAATAGACAACATTATCGATGACTCACTTCAACCATTACACAATGTTATTCAATGATTAGTGGCTACCCTGAATATGGTTTTTGTGTTTGGGTAAAAGAAAATAATCTCATGGATTAAAACCAAGGGATCTTACATGATCAAAGCATACGTAATCAATCAAGGAATTTTACAGACTCAAGAGATCCACTCAAGAAATGGAGTGTTTCAGAGATATTGAGATCTTTATGATCCAAAGCATCCAAAGATTAATAATTATCTCTGGCCAGACATAAACCGCCTTTTTCCTTAAGTCTGTCATCAAGATCTGTATTTTAAATGTTATATTGGCTGTATGCTGTTAAAGACCGTATTTATTATAAACTAATAGTCTAAGACACGACTGAAAACATACCAGATGGTAAATTTATAAAATTGTATGTGTTTTAAAAGTGTGTTACAACTAACGACAAAAGACACAAAGTTTTTTGTGGTAAAACACAGAAGCTGCTAGGTCTTCTAGAACATTCTGTATTCGGTTCATTTTTTAATTAGTGTCAAAAATCATTAATATTTCAAACAAGTGATAGTCAAGGCCGTAACCAGGGAGGGGGTAAGGGGTCAACCCCCCCCCCCCCAAAATCCCAAATTTTTGTAGTTAAAATTAGTATTAGGTTTAAAATGTGCAAGTTAAATTATAAAATACACAACACAACAGAGGATCCAGCAACATAGATCCAGAAAAACCGTATATTATTTTGAGGTTAGGAGGTTACCTAAAAAATGCGTACTATATTATTTTAGAACTTTATTGGTATTCTTTTTTGAAAATCTTTGTCAAAGATTACAACATGTCAAAGATTCGTCAAGGTTTGATCAAAGTTTGATGAACGAATTATTTCGTCAAAGAATCGTCAAAGATTCGTCAAATTTCTTTGATGTCAAATCTTTGATCAAAGAATTTGACGTTTCTTTGATAGTATAATATGTACCTTAGATTTGCTAGATTAAACTATAACGTACAATACAAATAGATGCAGTAGGTTACAGCCTTACTCTCTTTTAAGCTTGATCTGATCTATTAAGAAAACTATGAAGGTTCAACAAAAATACTTTACTTTAACAAAACAAAATCATTCATCATCCTTACATCCTATAATATTTTACGTGGATAACTATATCAACATTTTTAAAATAAGCAAAGAAATTTTTGTTTAACATGTTCACTGCTACGCAAATTTCGTATTTCCTATGCTAGGAGCTGACGTTATATTATTTATATTTATAGCCTAAATGAATAGAAATTACTTAATTTTTATTTTTGAACCTTTTTACGAAATAATCACTAATATTTTGAAGCGGAGTGCGTCCATAGCACGCAATGCACTGTATATTGAACATACTCCCAATGTGGTGGTTGGCGTGCAATGCAGTGTACATCGGCCACTTCTCATAGTGTTCAGTGTCAAGCTTCTCATAGTGTTCAGTGTCAAGCCCTTTTAGTAGTAAACATGTTAAAAGGGTTTAAATTCAAATCCCTGGTCCTGACCTGACCCCTCCCCCCCCCAAGTTTTCCTGGCTACGGACTTGGTAATAGTACCATTACTTTAGTCATAAGGCAGTATGACTTCTTTTCGATGCAAGACTTACATGTAGGCTATGCAGAGAAAGTAATTTATGGAGTAAAAGAAATATAAGTGATAGCTAAGTCTCAAGAATGGTGTATTTTACCTTAAAAAAAGGTCTTCTTGTGATCAATGAGAAATAGTTTTGAGTAGTAGCTGTCTTTGATTTTTTATTGTATTTAAGCTATGGGTACTGTAGTTTTTTACTTGCAACCCATTATTATTATTATTGTTTGTTTTGTAAAACCTCCTAAAGTAATTATTAGAATAGCTTGCAAACACTTCCCGTCTTTTGACGCTTTATTTTTACTGTCCTACGCAAGAATAAAGTGTCAAAAAATGGTAATTTGACGCAGTCAGACTTTTTTATAAACAGAAAGAGGCTTTCAAAAATGTATTAAACAGGTTTTCATGTGCAGCAGTTATATCAAACTCTAAGTGTCACGATTTTTCACTAATTACCGAATTACGCTGCTTAAATGAAGACGGGGGGGGGGGGGGGATGGGGGAGGAGCTCGAGCCCCCTATGTTTTTACAGTTGAGAGAAAGCTAGACACTTTAAAAAGACTGGATAGAGGTGAAACTATGCAGAAAGTTGCTGATTAGCTTGGCGTAGCAAGAGTTACTGTTGACAATTGGAAAAGAAAGAGACAAGAGCTAGAAAAATGGAGTTGTGATCGTCATTCAGAAGATGTTCTTAGAAATAGAAAAAGTATGAAAGGGTGTGGGTATGAAAAAACAATTGAGGCATTATTTTTATGGTTTTCTCAGCAGAGAAATAAAGGAGTGCCTATTTCAGGTCCTATTCTGCAGCAAAAAGTCCTTATGTTCCAAAAAGAATTCAAAGATGGCGAAGAAGGTTTTACAGGTAGCGTCGGTTGGTTAGACCGCTGGGAAAAAAGATAAGGAATGAGACAATTAACTGTCTGCGGCGAAAAGTTATTGGCAGACTCTCAAGACATCGAAAATTTTAGGAAAAGATTCCATAAATTAATTGACGATAAAGGACTGACAGGAGAGCAGTTATATAACTGCGACGAGAGTGGTTTAAATTTTAAGATGCTTCCTAAGAAATCTTTAGCATCGCGAGAAGAAAAATCAGCACCTGGCTTCAAGATGATGAAACAGCAAGTTACTCTACTTGCCTGTAGTAATGCTACAGGAAACCATAAATTAAAATTACTTTGTATAGGAAAATATAAAAAACCCCAGCCATTTAAAAATTTACCGACAGCTGCATTTCCAGTGACTTATAAAAACCAACGAAATGCCTGGATGGATTCGGATATCTTTCGTAAATGGTTTTTTGAAGAGTTTGTCCCATCGGTCAAAATATTCCTGAAATCGATTAACTTGCCCACAAAAGCTATTCTTTTCTTAGATAATGGAGCATGTCATCCAAATGTTGACGAGTTAATAAGTGGAGATATAAAAGTAATGTTCCTGCCACCAAATTCCACTCCATTGTGCCAGCCCATGGATCAAGGAGTTTTTGCAACACTTAAAAAAAATACAGCCACAAACTTCTTTCAAAAATTATCTATGACATGGACGAAGGCTATAATTGTGTAGATATTTTAAAGAAGATTAACTTAAAAGATGTCATATTCTGGATTGCTGAATGTTGGAACAAGATCCAAACTCATACAATAGCCAGATCTTGGAAAGTTTTAAATTCAGTTGATAACGTAGAAATATCGCAAACAAATGACGATTCATGAAATCAGATCCAGTTGTTACAAAAGATTCCCGGTTGTGAAGAAGCTGATGAAAACAATATTGAAGAATGGATGAACGAGGACGAACAATATGAACTGAGTGATGGTGACATAATTTCAACAGTAGCTAATTGTGCAGGAGTTGAGTGTAATCCAGAGAGTGACAGTGAAGTTGATTTAGAGAAAGAAGAAAATGTGTTAAGTCATTCAGAAGCAGTGAAAATGTTTCAATCAGTCTTAACTTACGTTGAACGGCAACCGGAAGCAACTGCAACCGATGTCATGTCAATGAGGCGTTGGCGTGACATTGCCGCAAGAAAAAGGGCCGCATCGGTACGGCGAAAAACAATTACAGATTTTTTTAAGCAATGATTAACTTTTACGTATTTATTCCTTTGTTCAATATTTTAACAAAATATTTTTATAATATTTTAATAATAACAACACATTTTTAAATGCTGTATTGTATTTTATGTGTTTTTTTCTGTTTTCCTTTTAATCACACCGACTTCCATACTATCCGACTTTTCAGTTATCCGACCTTTCGTTGGTCCCAATTAGGTCGAATAATCGGGACTATACTGTAGTACACAAAGTTACAATACAGTAGACTCTGAGACAGCTCCAACTAAAAGTTATTTCTTGTTGATGACATGAGAACTCTTTCTTGAAATAAAATTACCCATTCTTGACACACAGCCAACAATTATATTTATTTTACTCCATATTTAGACCAGCTAAACATAAAATAATCAAGTAGTCTATGCATGGATTGTACGGAATATATTATTACTTCAATTTTAAAAAGTACCGGTAGTCATATTTCCATACCTATCTACCATTGATTGTTAAATATAATTATTATTACAGAACAATCAAAATGTGAAATCAAATCAATAATTTTTTAATAACTTTGTAATTACAAATATAAGCTAGTCCTACAGTACTTACTAGTGTTACGACTATTAGTAACATCATGGTCCACGAAAAGAATAACGAAGCAGAAAACATTGATAAAATAATACCTGAAAGTAAAATATATATATAAGCAATTCAAATATAACTATATTATTAGTCTTAAATATAAGAACATAGTGAAAATTCTATAAATCTTTGAGTTTTAAATGCCAGTCAGTAATTCACCAAACTGAAAGTGACAAACATTAGAAAATACAAAAATAAATAAAAGAAACAAAGAACTATTAATAAATAGATTTGATTGTTACAAGAAAATAAAAATAAAAATATGCTAAACAATCTAAAACCATAAAACAACCAATAAGGATAAGGGCACACAGTTTTCCCAGACTTATAATTTCAAAATTTACCTACCGATTAATTTTCAGTTTCCTAATTGACTATATAAACCTGTTGAATAGAGCTATTCCAGCTTGAGCAGGTAGTTTTTTTATGAAGGTTTAATCATTATTTTAATAATCTGAGCCACCTCTTTTCCTGGTGACATAAGTATGCCAGTCCTTAACCAATTTTATCCTGAATTATTTTTCCTGAAACCTATTGTTATTTTTACAAAAATTACTTAGTTTAGGCTATATTGAGTTGTCAAAAGTGTTTTTTATTTGTATATAACATATGTTGGCACTAGACTATCTCAGTGCTATTCACTTACTATGTAATAAACTAGGGAAATGCAAAAAGAAAGACATTATTTATATAAATATATGTATTATATTACATGTTACATAAAATACTGTTCAGTTATCCATTTTCATTTAAAACTAGGGGAGACCCCTGCCTGCTCCGCACACCAACCCCGTTGGAACTTTCTATACACATATGTTATGATTTCTTTATAATAAAGGTGTGGGATTAACAATAGCCTCAAAGCTAGGATGGACAAATAATGTTAAATGAAATTATTCCTAATATTTTATACAGGGTGCGGCAAAACCGACTAAGCAGTTTCTATCGATTACCACTCGGGCTGTGGTGGGGGTAGGCAGTCACGCGTAGTCTGCCTTTGTTCCGTTGGCAATCACATTTCAGTAGCCAACATGGTTTGGACCGGTGCACATCATGGATTTGCCGTACGAGCGTATTATGAAAACAACAGATCTGTGATACCTACACAAGCTTCTTGGAGACGGTTCAACATTATGCCCAACAATGCCGTTCCTAATGCAAACACGATTCGGTCCTGGTTTCGGCAGTTGGAGAAACTGGTAGCACACTAAGAACAGATACACATGGCACTAAGAACCCCAGAAAATGTGCACAGCAGTTCAACAGTGACAGATGCGTTCTGCATGAAAACATGCAGTTGCATTGGGGATTTCAGACCGCAGTTTGAGAAGAATTAATTCTGCAGTTCGATTTGAAAATCCATCCCTTCAAAATAATGATTGCTCAAGCAGACTATTTCAACCGTCAAAATCTGTGTGAGCAAATGCTTGTACAGATCCATCCGAATGCAGCGACGAGGCACATTTTCACACATAAGTAGATACGTGAATAAACAGAATTTTCGCTACTGGGCTGAAAATAACCCCAGAATTACTCAAGAAAGTCCCCAACATTCGCTTAAAGTGACAGTGTGGTGGCTTCGTATCACAATTAATTTGGTGTGATAGGCTCGTACTTTTTTTAAGGAGGAAGGCGTAACCGTTACCGTGAATTCCGCAGGTTATGTTTCAATGTTGCAAAATTTTCTGCAACCCAGAATTGACGAGATTGTTGAAGAATATGGATTGGGGGATTTCTGGTTCCAACAGGATGGAGCTACGGCTCACACAGCTCAAATTTCACTTGGTGTATTGAAAGAAATGTTTCCGGGACGCCTCGTCTCTTTGAGGGGTGATGTCGAATGGCCTGCTCGGTCACCAGATTTACCAGATTTGAGCATTTGCGATTACTTTCTTTGGGAGATATCTGAAGGAAAAGGTGTTTAAAAGTCACCCTCACACCCTACCAGAGCTAAGAGAGCGGATTATTAAAGAAATGAATGCCAAACCTCAGGATGTGTGTAAGAGCTGCTCGAAACTTCAGAGTTCGTCTACAACAATGTATTGACGCTAACGGCCGCCATCTTGAAGACATAATTTTTAAAACTAAATGAATGTAAAATAGTATGTTCTACTAACTTAAAAAATACAAAAATTTTCTCTCTATATATCGACATTTATTTTTTTATTGCTCCTCAAAACTGCTTAGCTGGTTCTGCCGCACCCTGTATAACAGTAGTTATAATAAAGATTAGAAGAACCAGCAAGTCTCAGGTATAATTAAACAAAAACCGAAACTAAAAGTTAGAAATACAAATAGTTGTTTCAAATTAAATTAAATCAGCTGTGAATGTAAATATTAGAGCAAACAGCTGATTACAGTACCACCACTAAACAAATGTAATTATTATTTATTATGGCGCTCCAATTGCAGTAAAATACTTAGTATAGTTTATGTTGTTTTCACGTCCAAAATGGAGCCGTTTAAAAACCTAACTTAAAGTTAGAAATACAAATAACTGTTTCCAAGTTTGAAATCAGCTGTTACTGTATCAACTCTAAACATATTCAATTATTATTTGGTATATGGCGCTCACATTGGAGTAAAATATTTAGTATAGTTTGTGATGTTTCTACGTACTACAGATGGTGTCGTTTTTCAAAAAGTATATAAAAACACGCGTGTATTCGAATGGATCGTTATGTAAAATTTCAAAGCAATCGCTGAAAAAGTTTTTGAAATTTAAGATTTTGAAGAAACGAACATTTTTATTTTTATTTTTGTAGATGTTACAGTATGAAATATTGAAAAACAATCTATGCAAAGTCCTACATTACATTTTTTGCACATAGTATGTCCTACACAATCTTCACCAGCACATCTCCTTCTTTTCTTTTCTGGTGTGCTTGTCACCAAATGATCCATTCCATCATACCTCATGTCATCGGATACTCTATTGTCAGAAATGAAACATTTTGATGTAATGGGTCTCCCGAGGCCCTTTACTTCTTTCTCCAAATCTTGTAATGTACGGTATATCATTACAAATTCCCTTCGAAAATCCAGTCGTGGCTGTAAGTTTCCGTTACTCCTGCTTGATTGCCAGGCATTATGATTGCAGGTGTCTATCAACCATGTTAGAATCGGCCAAACAACTTTATCCCACATATACTTATCCTGTAGTTAACAACATTTTCGTTCATACGGTCTGTCTCGCCCATACTTTCATTGTATTTTCCAAAAACGTCAGGTCGATCTACAAAAACTTGTTTCTTCTGAGCTTGGGAGTATCTTTTAACTTTTTGCAATGAGTTTATTAACACCATATGAATTAGTAGCAATACAAACAACACCATTGTCATGCCATCTACACACCAATATGTCATGCTCTTGACACAGGGCGGATTCATAAATGGCCTCTTGGAGTAACTTCAGACTCTTCTTTTTTTTTCATCAATGGGCAACAATTGGGTGAAGCGGACTTCACGGATAGGGCCAATCGCACTATATTCTAAGCCAAACAAATATTTTAATATATGTTAATCTGTAAATAAGTTATCAAAATAAAATCTTGATAAGGTAGTTCAGTTTTTTCTTTGGGAAAACTATGTTTTAACTATACAAGGGGAGCTGCTGATTTACAAAGAAGTAGTTGATAATCTTCAGGTATTTCTTGGGATTTGCCTTAGTATACGTAAAAATTTACAAGGCATCCTTTTTGGGCTTTCATTTTGTCATTTTGTGTGAATCTAATTTGAGCACTAGCTAAAAGCTGCTCTCCAGATAGATTATCGGCTATTCCGCCTTGATCTTCATCAGCAAAGTCCTCGTCAGCATTTACAGAACTCTCTGGAGGGGCAATATATAATGCTTGTACTTCTCTGCAATCTTCTTCTTCTTCAACAGCATGGATATTTAGTGCTTCTTCAACTGTTAAACCCAGTTTGTGATAAAAAATTATACATTCCACACAAAAAGAATACACGAGGTAGTAGAATGTCCTAGCATTACCATAATATGGTAACAGCGAAAAACAATTGAGTTAGGGAGCATCAAAATCACTGATATTGAAATACAATCCTATCTACATTTTCATTCACCATCATAATATTATGTAATATTTAATCTAAAATTACTTTGATCTTTAGCAATGTAAGATGGGATATTATTTATTCAGAATATGTTGTCATGGTTTTCGTGTGTAAAAATATTCACTCATAAATAAAACACTTTCACAATATGTTTAGACTATTCCAGTCACCAGTAACCACTTCAAGTGGTTAGACTTCTATGTAGGTCTGTGTAGAAGGGATGTACCACGCTAGCCAACCTGACACAAATATAACTGATATTCCCTGACCTTTTCCCTCACCATGTTTTGTGTTACCATATGGTAACGCTAGGCTTCTTCTTCTTCTGTGGGCGGTCCAGAACCTTATGCACGTCAGCCTCTAGGGCTTATTGCGCTCCCACTTAAAGATATTGATCCCTCAGTTACCCTTGTCAAGATCCATAAGCCCGTTGAAATTAAGAATCGTCTTAACAAGGTTGTCTTGAGGTATGGTTTGTCCCTTGTTCAATTTACCAAAGGTTTCATAACTGACCTGTTCCAGCCTCTCACACTCATAGATTAGATGTTCTGCGGTTTCCTCATGCAGGCCACATTTCTTGCATTTAGGATTTCCAGTGAAAATTCCCATGTTCTTCATGTATTTCCTAAGGTGGCCATGTCCTGTGATTAGAGCGACCGCCTCCTTTAGCTTGCACCTACTTAATGACAGAATGTCGGATGCAATTTGTCTTGATGGATTAAGAAGTGAAAGTTTGCTCATCCTCAATCCAGGGATGTTCTTCCACCTCTTTTTTTATGTTCCAGTCTTACCCAGTCAGCAACTACTTGCATAGCTGTCGTCTTGGGTATGCCACAGAAAGGTTGAGGTCCTGTGAATTCAGAAGCTGATGCCTTGTTTGCCAGCTTATCTGCACATTCATTTCCATCTATTCCAACATGTCCTGGTACCCAACAGAGTGTAACCTCCTTGAGACCCGCAAGCTGTTTCATGGATTTGACGCATTCCCAGACTAGTTTTGACCTGAACTCATTTCAGCTCAGGGCTTTCAAAGCTGCCTGGCTATCTGTATAAATACATATTTCTCTGTTCATATGACCGAGTCTAAGATTCTCTCTGGCACATTCCAGTAGAGCTGTAATTTCAGTTTGGAATACTGTTGGGTTTTCCCCCATCGGCAGCACACATTCCTGCCTTGGGTTTCCACCACAGATTCCTGCACCTGAACTAGGCTAAAATGGGTTAATTTGAGCTGTACAGTACTTCCATCATTTTATAAATCAAGGAAGTGTTAAGCAGTTTTCTGCTACATCCTTGCATGACTGGCCATTGCTCAAATTTGAACCTAAACATGTAGCTCTTTTCTGCTTGACAAATATTCTTTGGATTGGCAGTTAACCTGATTTTTTTCTTATTATAATACAATAATTAAGCTGAACTATATTAAGCCATAATCCAAGGTTTCCAGGATGAGCTTGCTACAGCCATGTTTAGCTAAGTTTTAAAGAACAAAAATACCAGAAGCTATTTTTCCACAGGTATTATCGACACGGCAATTTAACTGATTTGACCTATTCTAGTTGCTCTTCACCCATAAAGATGTTAGCACCTGAGGTTCTAGCTTGTAAACTCAGAATAAAGAGCAAGTTATTGGTAATTTTAGAGTTAACTTATTAAAGATCTATCCTTCTGGACAAATTTGCTCAAATATTTAAATTCTATTTCATATATATAGTTTTGGCACTGAAGGTGAGATTTGCGTATTGAACCACGCTTTAAATATTAACATATGTTGGCCAAATATTAATACACAATACAAATAAAACCAGGCCAAGAACTGATCCGGGTCAGATCCCAAACTTGAGCTCTACTCGGTTAGATAGCTCATCTGCAAACTGCACTACTTGCTGGGTTCTTTCTGTCATATACGATTTAATACATTGTAACAGTACTGTAGTTTCCCTTATGCTAATGTATTCAAGTCTAGTAAAAAATGTTTAAAAATTTACCTGATCACCCATATCCAAAAAATTAATTATAAATTAAATCATATTGTTTATTTAGCCTACCTATTGTTTAACTTCTATTGTTTATCTACCTTGTCTAAATCAATATTGACAATCAGGATGGAATTTATACTTCTTTTAGAAGTGTATAAAAAAAACTTTTTAACTATTTTGCCTAATAATGGTAGCAGTGAGATTGGGCGATAATTGTTAATCGTTGGATTCTCCCTTCTTAAACAACGGAATAACCTTGGCTATATTTAATACCTCTGGGAATTATCCACCCCCAAAAGAGGCATTGATCACAGCAGACATGGGTTTCAACAATTCGTTTTCACATTATTTAATTAACCACATTGAAATACCATACAAATCAGTTGACGTTTTTGCTTTAAAACTTTTGTTTTTAGTTCATTCACAAGCAAAGCATAACTGAACTATTTCTATTGAAAAACTTTTTTTTTAAACATAGGCCTATTAGTTTTCTTATATTATTTGCCAAAAAAGTTATTAAAAATTTCAGCTGCTGCAAAAGGCAGAGAGAATGTTTCCCCATTAACATTGAACTCAACCCAAGAAGGGCCTTGATTTGCTCCTATAACTATTGATAGTTCTCCTCGTTTTTGTTATGTCATCTGAAAGAATAATTTATTTTTCTGTTTTTTTCATAAGCTTGCATCATATTTAAAACCTATTTATGAGTTCTAATTGTAGGCCTGTGTTTGATACATATTAACAGGTCACTCCCTAATACTCTTTCAATTTCAAACACAATTTTCATTTATTAACTAGGTAGGCTCACCAAATACTTTGAGAAATCTGCACACTTGACTATAAGATGGATCAGTAAAGGACTAAGGAGGAGTATTTTCTTTGATATATTTAGCAATTGTAAGAGGGTAAGGACAGTCAAAACAAAAGTTTGTTCTTAGTGAAGGAAATGGAGTGGGTCTGAAGTGTTAAGAATCTCAGAGTTGAAATATTAATAAACCTACGTTTGATATGCAGGGTCCTATTAAACCTCTAAGAACCTTTGAATTCAGCCTCTTTTATTTCAAAAATATTAACACGAAAATATGGTAAAGAGAATGAATTATTATTTATTTTACAAATTCTTTGTTTCTTTTTATATTGTTTCCAAGCATCACCAACCTCTGCCTCTGTTGACTAAATCAAGGCATTTGATAATATGGTAATTATTTAGAATTACTCATAAATTAAGTATTAAGTTTTAATTGATTTGGAGGTCTGTGCTTAATATTAGTATACAACTATTAATGTACAAGTATTTTAACAATGACTTCAAAGAAAATAATTCTACCACGCAGCTGAACCGCTGACGTGAGTTGAGCATATTTCCAAAATTAAGTTTATAGGCCTAAGTTTTACGGTTTCAACCAACAATTTGAGAAATAAGTCTACTCATGACAGTGCTGAATAGCTACCTGTGTGTACGAAATATATTAGTAGAATTTGTTTGCGACTAAGCCTCCAGCAGTCGAAAAACTCGCTTTGCGTGTTTGCACCTCGATCTTGTGGCCTAAAGTTATGAGCTTTGCTTCACTCACAGCGTAGAAACTCGTCCGTCGGCCTCAGATGAGAAGATGCCTCCAAGGTAAAATCCACCACGTGGCTTTAAGCCAGGTACCTACTTTTTTGGTATTTCAAGTTTTGATTGATCTTGGGAGAACCAAGAGAGCTATAAGGTCGCGTAAAGAAACAAAATGTGCAGAATAACAACCTACATTTTTATTTTTAGAAAAAAACTAATCCTCGTAGGAAAAATCTAAAAAATAGTTACTTTCGGTCAAAAAACCTGCTTCCAATAAATTGTTGATTTTTTTAGCTAACAAACTCGTCCGAGCGACGTAAACAACCAACATGTATACCAAATTTAGACCAAATCGGACTTAAAATGCGACCACTAGAGTGCAAACACACACATATATATATATACATGTATAACAATATACCGGTATATGATTTTTAATGGCACACCAAAACTGTTCTGGGGACCTTGATCGGTGCTCATTTGTTACTTCCGACCTTATGTCTTACCATAAGGGTCACTGCAATAGCTCATTTTTCCTATGGAAATTTGCTAATAACATATCAGAATAATTTGGAGATGGTGTATTTAACTCAACATTACATATTATAAACTTAATATTTATGAAATTCAAAACAACTTACAAGGATTAACCATCCCGTTCTTTAACCAAGCAGCAACACCTTCTCGCATGAAGAGTATGACAGCTGGCTGCAGTAAGTAATAAAAAGTTAACCAAATTATATAAAGTACGGTACCCAACGTAAATACAAATTATTTAAAGTTATAATAATGTATTTTTTTAAATGTTTAATTACTTTCTCATATTGTGAAATCGAGAACACAAGATACCAAAGATAGTATTTTTATAAAGTGTAGTAAAATTTAACACACTATATAATAATATTTTAAAGTTATTTAGCTACGGATAACGTAATTCAAATTAATAAATTTGTGTTTCTTACCGTCATCGTTATCCAATTCTTACGTTAAGAAACGTGCTACAGCTGTTTTATTTTTGACGACGTCCCAATGGTCGTAGAATTATCGTATTTGAACTGTGTGTGTTTTATATTTTAATGTGTTTCGTGTGCAGTGTTTGAAAATGCGATTAATCGTGAAACAGCTGTAGCACGTTTCTTAAAATAAGAATTGGATAACGATGACGGTAAGAAACACAAATTTATTAAGAAGATAATATTTGTATTAAAAGTATGTTATGTTTTTCAAAAAATTTTGTAAGATAGAAAACATAAATTTTTTTTATAAAATGAAAATAAAAACACATGCTTTATGAAACAGATCTTGTCACTTGACACTAATATTTTTATAAAATAGTTTCTTTGATATTATATTGATTGAAATTTCAAACTTCTCAAAAAGTTTAGAAGTGTACGGTACAGTAAATCAATTTTTACTTGATACTACATATGTATTTTTTTTTTTTAATATGCCTGTATCTTAGAGTGAAACTATTTTTATTTTCAAAAACAAAGTTATTTCCCCAATTAATAAGTGAAGCCTATAACTACATTAAGATTAATAAATTTGGAAATCATATGTTTTGGTAATTTCCCCAAAAGTAATTAATATTCATACTGTTTATACTAACAGTAATTCGGGCTTCAGAATAATTTATTAAAAATCAGAGTAAATTTATCAAATAAGGAGCTGGATTATAACTTTTGAAAATGGTTAGGTATCTATGATTGACCTTTAAAAAAAATTCATGAAAGAATCAGTCTTAATTATTCAGGTTCTGTTTATTATAGGGCTAAACACAAAGAGCAATGTTTCCAAGAATGTTTGTAGTGTATATATGGCCTGTCTCTAATGCAATTAATATTATGAGTTAAAAATTTATTGAAAAAGTGAGATAGCTAACTACCATTAAAACTCTATTAAATTATTCTATTCCTAAAGAATGTGTTTAATCTAACTAATACTATAGTTTGTCTTGTTTGTTTTTGCATGTTTAGCTATGTCATAACATGTTATTATTTACAATTATAGTTACTGTAGGCTGTAGGCCTACTATTTCGATTAAGATTAGTAGTTCTTTATAACAAACATAAAATTCAATTTAAATACAATAATAATTTTACTTACAAGTGATACAAATGTCATTAATATAACACCAGTTTTCAGCTTATAATAAATACAGCATGATTTTGCCCAAGGAATGTATTTACAATCAAAAATAGAGGTCATACTTCACATTCATAGACACAAACTTTGAATTGTTAGGTTAGAAATGAGATAATCATATGGAATTAAAACACATGGTTACAAAAAAATAAAAATCGTGTTTACTGAAAATCTATTATGAATATTTATCTGAAAATAAAATGTTTTATAATTTTTTTTATAAGAAGCAATAGGCCTATTGAGCAGTTGACATATTATTTTAAATATTGACTCTGAAATTTAGATGTATTAATTGCTGATAGTACTTCATTATAATAATTAAAAATTATTTGTAGGCCTATGCATTTAAAAATAATTTATATTGTTTTTGTTTACCTGTTTGGCCTACTCAGTTCTACATATGTTTGAAGTTTGTAGTTGATACACGTATTGTGTTCTAAACAACTGTTTTCTTATCATTTATAATGAAATTATAAATTATATGTATACTCCTCTTTATAAAAGTACTAGCTGACCCGTACGGCGTTGCCAGTGGTGGTTGGTATTTTCAGTCTTTTTAACGTAATT
Organism: Philaenus spumarius; assembly: GCA_018207615.1. Classification (NCBI taxonomy): domain Eukaryota; kingdom Metazoa; phylum Arthropoda; class Insecta; order Hemiptera; family Aphrophoridae; genus Philaenus; species Philaenus spumarius. The sequence continues at coordinate 563,005 of JAGFPH010000378.1, forward strand.
GTATTCTTTTTAAGTGTTCAGTCAGTGAGTGGTATTTGGCTTTTATATATCTTAAATAATTAGCCCAATAATTGGTGTTTTAGTTCATTGTAGGCCTAACCTAAAATTATATTCAGTTTTGGATCAAAATCAGCTGTTTTAAGCTTTTCATACGAACAGCTGTTTTTTGTGCCCCTGATAAAATCAAAAGAAATCTTTCTTCTTCTTCCTTAAGATTGACCTTCCATAAGATTAACATTGAAACTTTGAGGGCCACTGGGGCGTAGCCCTAATGTCCTAGAACTTCGGTAAATGGCCTAAAACCTTCCCAGGGTTAACCTGTGTTCCTATGCAAAATTTCAAAGCAATCGGATGGACGGTTTGGTAACGCATAAAGGACAAACATACAAACAGACAAACGTACAAACAGACGGACATACATTGAATTTTATATATATAGAAGATAATAATAAATATGCCTTCTTAAATAATCCTTACATATTATTAATTTTCTGAAAGGTGTTTTTTATCACTAAGTGATATCTACCTTATTCTTTATCAAAATTCATTATTCAAGCATCATTTTAAAGCTTATGTTCCTCGTTATTGACAAAAAATAGACAAACAGCTTAAAATTCATGTTTTCGTTACAAAAATTGATTAAAACAACTTGTATATTATACTTCATTTGGTTCCTAATAAAAGGAGTCATCTATTGATCATCTGTTTAACTAACATGACAGCTGTTAGTTTGATTGTTTACATACCACATACAGTTAATTGTTATAAACTGTTATTTATAAAAAAATGTAAATAAATAAATGTAATTAACTGAACTAAATCAACGTATTTTATCAGGTACTCCTTGTTATAGTATGTATTTTCTATGGTGATTAAACTTAGTTATAAATAACCTTTGTTATAAATTTTAGGCAACCCAATAAGAACAAACATTTTTAAAGTTATCTTCCTTTATTTAGGCTAAAAGAGTTCTAAGAACAACACAATATAATGTACATGTGATAGAGGCCTATATACTCTCAAGTTTCAACCAGTAGGCCTTAATAAATCGGAAGAATGTTATGCTACTATGGCAGATGGAAACCTGTGGCATCGCAGATTAGGTGGGTCGCCGGAATACTAACCCCGGAAAACTACCCCCCCAAGCAGGTTCCTACGTCATTTTGACGTCAGAGATCGGGGGGGCAGTTTTCCAGTCACGCGCACTCAAGTTTCGATATAATTAGAATAAAAAAAAAACTAGAAGACTAACCTAAACTGTTTAGTCACAGTATGTTGCCGATAACAGTATAATTGTAGGAACCTGCTTGGGGCCCCGGCAACCCGCTTTTGCTAGGGGGGGGGTAGTATTCCAGTCGCGGACACGGCTCCCATATTGGTTAGTTGGCAGATTTCGTGACGTCACGTTTCACCTGGAGGGGTAGTTTTCCGGGGGGTATTATTCCGCATCCCCGATTAGGTCACCTCAACCAGCAGGGGCTAATTACATTAGGAATTTCCTACTCATCAGATAAATGTGCTTCTTGTATTGAAATTAAGGCAACTAGATTACCATTCATGAGAAATTATAATAAGTCAACGCATATTGGACAATTGATTCATTCAGACATATGTGGTCAGCATGGAGTTAAAGTATAGAGAATTAGAGTGGACAATGGAGGTGAGGTAACTTTTAACATATTTTGCTAAGTCTAAAGGTATTAGGATTCAATATACATTACCCTACAGTCTCCAGAGTAACGGAAAATCAGAACGCATGAATCGAACATTACAAAGTATGGTGCCCTTCAACTGTATCAGAGAGAGGAACCACTCCAAGTTTTTTATGGTATGGTCAGTAAAACTTAAGCAAACTTAGAGTTTTTGGATGCCAAGTCTGGTATACTTGTATACCTAAAGGTAACAAGCTTGACCCACGAGCCAAAAAAAGGAGTTATGATTGGGTATTGTGGAGGAGGATACAGGATACGGAATCCTGAAGATAGAAGAGTTGTAATGTCACAAGATGTGAGGTTTGACAAAAATGCAATGTATTTTAATTCAAACCAAATTGTTCTTCAACAGCCTGAAGACAACATGAAAGTATACCAAAAGAGTCCAACCACCCACTTCCAAAAGACCAGCAGTACAACAGATGATGGTTGAAAGAGAAGGTGAATTTTAATCAGACAGTGGAGAAGACATAAATACTTCAAAATCACCAAGTAAAACAATGAGGCCCATCCGAGAGAAGAAAAAACCTTCATATTTGCAAGATTATGATGCTTATTGTCTTCTGACAAGTTTTCAACCTCAAACATTTGATAAGGCCGGCCGCACACCGGAACGGACAAAACGTCTTTCGACAATACGTCTTGTCGCAAGACAAGACATTTTGTCTTTTGAAAAAACACTGGGGAAGACAATTTGTCTTTTGACAAAACGGTAAAGTAAGACACTTGTACGGCACAGAATTATAAGTGGTTTATGAATACTAAACAAATATTTAATTTCCTAATAGTTTGTATTACAGTACTTAAAATACATTGTATGTACTTGCACACAACACTTTTAAGATATCTTAAGAGCCTTTCTTCTTCCCGCAAATCCATAACATATGAAACTGAAATACAGTACACCAAATAAATATTTACAAATGTTTCTCCGTAATCAATACTGTATTCAAACAAAAATATAAAACTGTAACTATACATAATATGTACAAACGTTCCATCTAAACCATAAAAATAGTTCAATGAAAATAAAGTACACCAAATAAGTAATATTTACAAATGTTTCGGAATAATCAAGATGGTTTACAAATAAAATTGTAAAAAACTAATTGAAAATAGTGTAGGCCTACTGTATACAATTGTTCCCGAGTGACAAAAACAGTATTTAAAAACATTAATAAGGAAAATGATGATTATAAATAATATTTACATCGAACGTAATTACAACACAAGTGGTCGCGTGAAGTCAAAAACACCACAGGTCATAAACAAACGACTTCTATTTCGAAAATAATAATACAAACTAAAACAGTTGACAGTGATCAGGTGCGTATTCAACTCACGCATGAGCAGTTAGTTTTGTCTTGAGTAAAGACATAAATCCAGTGTCGAACGTCGAGACGTCTTTTCTTCTTTCGACAAGACATGGTCGGTGTGTGGCATCCCCATTTAAACGCATGTTAACTCTTACGTCAAAACGTCTTTCAACAAAACGTTTTGTCGAAAGACGTTTTGTCCGTTCTGGTGTGTGCGGCCGGCCTAAAGCAGCCAAAAATAATGATTGGAAGAAAGCAATTGATACAGAACTTAAGTCACACGAGGAACTAGGTATATTTGATCCTGCTATTTTACCACCTGGAAAAAAGGCCATTGAACTAAAATGGGTTTTCAGCATAAAGGACGATGGAACTAAAAAGGCACGGTTAGTGGCAAAAGGCTTCCAACAGCCATTGATGTTGGATGAGTTAACATAATGCTCCTGCTTGTAGGACTTCAACCGTAAGGATTCTATTGTCAAAAGCAGTGAACAGTGATTGGTCTTTAAAACAGATTGATGTCCCAACAGCATTTTCTGAACGGCACTTTGAAAGAAGATGTGTACGTTAAAAGACCTGAAGATGTAAAAGGTGATAGTGAAGTGTATAAATTAAAACGTGCACTTTACGGACTGAGAGTGTCACCTAAGTGCCGGAATGACACCATTAATAAAAAGCTTGAAAAGTTCGGACTTTCGAGATCCAAATATGATTTTTGTCTTTACAGTGCACAATATTTGCTTTTGTTTGTTTACGATGCATTGATAACTTTTGACACAGACAAAATTGACAACTTGATTTCTTATCTTTTTAAAGAATTTAAAGTTAAAGATATGGGAGATGCCAAATGCTTCCTTGGAATGGAAATTCTGAGAACTGAAAATCATATCGAGGTCCTTCAGACTAAACTCATTGACCGACTGTTACAGGACTATGGAATGGACAGTTGCCATCCCGTATCAACACCACTAGAAAAAGATTTTCAACTATCAGAAGATAAAATAAATAATGAAGTGCCATATAGAAGCCTAATATGCAGTTTGTTGTATGTTGCAGTCACATCACGGTCTGACATTTCTTATGCTGTATCATTACGCAGTCGTATTCTTGACAAGCCATCAAATTTAAGCTGGAGAGCAGCTAAGGGAGTTCTTCGCTATTTGAGTGGGTCTAAGACTATTGGATTAAACTTCTACAAAGGAGACCCAGAACGTCAAGGTTATTCAGATGCTGACTGGGGAGGAGATATTGAATCCAGGAAAAGTACAAGTGGGTTTGTAGCATTCTATGGAGGAAACCCTGTCTTGTGGTTTTCGAAGAAGCAGTCCTGTGTTGCACTTTCTACTGTGGAAGCGGAATACTACGCAGCTTCTGCGGGTGCACAAGAGTTAGTGAATCTTATTGGCATAGTGTCTGTGTTTTGTGAAAGTGAAAATTCAAAGGCCTGCCTTAATGTTGATAATGTAAGCGCAGTTCCACTTGTAAAAACCTTTTAGAATTCCAAAAGGGCGAAACATATTGATATTAGAGCCCGTTTCATAAAAGATCTTTTTCCAAAAGGTATTATTGATGTACAGTAGTATGTAAGTACTGATAACAACTTGGCTGATATATTTACCAAAGCCTTGATTAAGGAAATATTTATTCAGTTGAGAAACATTATAATGAATGTGAACGATTAATTTTATAAAGTATTAATCGAGGGGGAGTGTTATAGTATATACTTTTCTATGGTGATTAAACTTAGTTTTCATAGAGATCATTATATTATATTCTACCTCTTTGCACAAATACTTTGGTTAATATGGATACGTTGTTGTTTATTTTTTATGCTCTTTTTAGAAAATAAAAGTCTTGTTCTTATGAAGTCTTTTAGCCTTTAAAATAAAGGAAGATAACTTTACAAATGTTTGTTCTTATTTGGGTTGCCTAGAATTTATAACACTCCTAACTTGCAAATATTTGCACGGGTCAGCTAGTAATCATAATTCCTTACCTGAATGTACTGCGTCTTCTTGCCATGTGCAGTTCCCACCTTCCGTTTAGTTGTACTATTTATTGAATTTTAATAAAATATTTTGACTGGATTGATGTCCAAGGCAACTATTTTACCTTCTAGTCATGACCCTATTTTTTTCAGGCGTTAGTCATGACCCTGGGTCCAGAGGAACCATTTTTTCAATAAATAACTAAAATATAAAATTGTACGGAATTTATTTTTTCTTACAATTTGTTTTAGTCATAGGGATAGTAAGGCATAAAAAACACAAATTTAATACAAAACGTGTGTTTATTAGTTACGTAAACATAAATTAAACAAACTGTTACATTCTTGAAATTAAAAAACACAAATTTAATACAAAATGAGTGTTTATTGGTTATGTAGGCCCTAAACATAAATTAAACAAACTGTTACATTCTTGAAAATTAAAAAACACAAATTTGTTTGGGAATTTTTTGTTTTATCCAAAATTGGATACTACTAAGTATTACTTACAATTTTACTGAAAAAGACACAAAAGAGCTAAAAAACATAATATTTTACATTAATTCTGTGTTTAGGGTGGTTTTGACTACCCTGAAGTTCAAGGTGCACTGTGGCAGCAGAACTTTCCGCACTCGTTGCATATAGGTTTTTCACAGCAGTGACATACAATGTTGGTTTATCAGTCTTTTTTTCCAGGACATGTGCAGCACCTCTATCGCTTTGACTTCTCTCCAGGCTGTTGGACTTCAAGCTGGGGGTGGAGGTGGGTTTTCAGGCATCTACATCTCCAAAATACGGCAGATTCCCAGTTTTAGTTCAGTTTGTAGAGAAGCAATAGCAAGGCGATTTTGCATGTGGGGGACTACAAGTTCTTTTGCAAGGCTTTTTATATAGTCAATTCTGTAAGTTGTAAAACAGATTATTATCCCTAAAGGAGTTGTACAGAATATGTAAGTTTACACCAACGATGTCAAGTACTGCAAAGAGCAATCACATTTGTCACCGGTGTGTCTTTCTTGCTGTTGAATAGGTGGCACACATTTTATCTACACTGCCAACACCTCCTTTTGTCTGGTTGTAGTCGACAATGATGGTGGGTTTGCCCGTTTCGTTATCAAAACTTTTATCGTGCATTGATGACACTTGTAGGACTGCTTTCTTTTTTTTAGGTACCAGTGCAAATGAAAGCAAAGTCAAATCTTTTGTAAACCCAAATAAAGATGTACCAACTTCTTTGGTTGAAAAGCTACTGGTATTTTTGGCTTGCTATTTTTTAAGGTCCCCACGTGAGTCCCTTAGTGCGCAAAAAGGAAGATAACGGGATAGGGGAAAAAGTTGTCGCCAGTGATATTGCGGTTGATGTGGAAAATAAATTCGGTCAATTTTACAACTGCCTTCATTGGATTGCCGAAATGCTTGTACTCATCAGATATACCCGCTAGCATTATAACAGTAAGAGGTATGCCTGCGTAAATACAATCTTTGACACTTCAGTGTTGTCTATGTAAATTTATTCTTTTTCTCTGCCTACCTTCAATCAGTTTGTCTGACAACTTGCAAATACAATCAATCCTCGATAATGATTTTCCTTTCCGCTTATTTCCATAGCAATTTTATTATCTCAGTAGGCTATATGATGTGTGACTTTATAGCGGCTAAATTCATCATATTGTTTAAAAAAAAAAATAGATTAACCCGGTCTTGGTCCATGTTTTTTCAGTTGTAATTTAATTAATTTAACCCTTGCTGAGGAAGCGTGTAAGCAGGTAATTTATTACAAAATAAAAATAATAATAAATAACACCACTGTAGGCTGCAAAAAGAATTGAGTTTGTTTTCAATGTCGCATGCGAGGTATTCAGTCTATTAGTTCATAAATGCAGTAAAACCGTACAAGTGAGATAACATCGATCAATATCTGGAGGATCAGGATAGCTCAGTGGTAGAGTGTTGCCCCGGAAAGGTTAAGGTCCTGGGTTCAAATCCCGGTCTTGGTCCATGTTTTTTTCACTTGTAATTTAGTTAATTTAACCCTTGCTGAGGAAGCGTGTGTAAGCAGGTAATTTATTACAAATTAAAAATAATTATTATTATTCATCGTCTAATGGCCTACTAAATGTACTTGTAAAGGTTTTACCAAGAATTGTTCAGCCAACGTCGTCGAACTGACGTTTAGTATCCTACGATTAAATTAGTTTTACAAAACATCTATGTTACAAATTTTTTTTACAATAAATAGCTTAATATTATGTAATATTTTAAATTAAATCATAAAATTTAATATACTGGTATCCTAAAATTATTAAAACCCAGATCATCAGCCTCTAGATTTAATAAAACAAAATCAAATTCCAAATTTGTTTTTACACATAACTTAATTTTACAAAGCAAAACATGTTTTTTAAACAAAACTACTTGCTTTAATTTTTAAGTACAATACTAATAATATCTATTTAATTAAACAATTTCTTTTCTAAGTTCATCGATTTCTTTATCCAAGATTGAAAGAAAATGACATGTCATTTCAGAAGAAAACTGCCATGCTTCGTAAGTTTCAAAAAGAAGTTCAAAACGCAAGCACACTCTCTTTAAGAAACTCCAGTGTCTGTAAGAAATAATAGTAAGATATATTTTTTAAACAGACAAAATGTGAAAGGTCTTATGAGCACAAAGATTCTGAAAAAGAGCAAAAATTTACTACTTTGTGGAAAACCCAGTTTTTTGCTTGTAACTCAAAAACTATGCTTGTAATTACAAAAAAGCTTGCATTCTCCTAAAACTACATTAAATCTTCTAAAAATTGCACACCTTAATCACTTATTTTGGCCAAATCATGTAGCCGCTAGAGTGATATTTTATGTAATATTACGCGAAACCCCTAAGTTAAGAGTCCTTTGCCCAAAACTCAGTAGATACCAATTGGAAAACCGTTCAACCGAAAAATACAATTGAGGGATGCTTTTTGTAGGGAATTTAATGCACTTTATTATTGTATCGAGTGGTCTACCTCGAAAAGTGCATAGTTTATGACTTTTTGACAAAAAAGTCGAGAATTTTGAGGTTTTTGCGATTTTTTGTGAAGCCATATCCGTGTTAAGTAGCAAAGTAGAAATACGGATTCAGAACCCCAAAAACCTTATCCTAGAACGAGTGAGAAAAAAACTTCTATATTTTTCCATCGCCATCCCCGGAAACGATTTGACTGGACTATCTCATTACTTTTAAATTACCGTTTATGCAATTATTATAATAATTGATATAGTTTATGAATGTAATTAAGATGTTTGATAAACATAGATTTTATTACCCTTAGTGAAAATATTTGGTAACATACATTATTAATTACACTAATTTAATATGAATATAATATTTAAGAACTTGTAATATAGATTTGAAATCATTTTTAATAGAATTCTATGAGTTTCTTGCGACTTGTTATTAAGCATTAAAAATAATTTCTGGCTTGGCCTATTAAATTGGTATCAGTTAACATTTACTACCCTAAGCTAAGCATTTGTAAGCTAAAACATTTTCACCACTTACGCTAAGGGATGCAGTTATGAAAAGAGTTTCAGAAAAATAAATTTGGTACCGGTAATACAGGAGAGCATAGATAATGTGGACATCAAAAATCCTGACCGTCGATAATCCCGATTCAATTTCGACCAAAATAGTTGAAGTTAATATTTTGTCAAAAGCATAGAAACAACAGTTTTGGGTCATCCTACCGCTACAAACTTTAGTAGTGCAGTTCATTAGAAAAAATAACATTTAAGGTAGGTAGCATTTAAATGCTTGGGATACTCTCACCAAAATCAACTTGCAAAGAGCCTGGAATACATTATGGCCTGAAGGACAAAGTGCTAGTGAAGAAATTGCAAATGATAACGAAGACTGTGGGGTAAATGAAGGGGAAGAAATATGCAGCACGATATCAAGATTCAAACAAAGCAGCGAAAATGTTAGGCCTACCAGTGAATGGTTATGTGTTAGGAACAACAGTCCTGGATACCAGATTTTGAGCGACCAAAAAGTAGCTTCCATTGAGACAGAAACAGAAACCGTTGAGTCAGATAAGAAATTGAAGAGGCAGTGCCAACATGTTCGGAAGCTTTTGTGGCAGCAGAGGCTCTGATGAACACCAACCAAGTTCGTTCTATTCATCCAAAACGAATCAAAGACTTGAATGCAAAAAAGCGAACCTTTACTGCCGTTCAAAAATCAATATCAGGTTTTTTTAACCTCTTCGACAATTTATAAACCGTACAAAATTTTTTTTAAATTTACATATCTATACATGCAGTTTTTACATAACATATAATGAATCATTACAATATTTATAAGTTCATATGTACTAATTTAATGGGTTTATTTATCTGCTAGAATTATTTAACCCTAAAGTGAATTATTAATTAACAGTTTTAGCAATCTTTCTTTATGTTTGAGGCGTCAAACGGCCTTTTTTTTTCAACAGGGTCCAGTTTTAATTAATCCGGATTATTGATATCTACTACTGTATTTACAAGAAGTAGAACAATTTTGAACGAATTCGATTTTGTGTCTGTTAAGTTAGTAACGTATTTTACTTCAGCTCGCATTAAAATGCCGAAGTATTAAAATCATGCGATAATATTTTGTGTGTGTCTGTCTATGAACATGATATATGCACTCACAGACGTCGTAGAAAACCTGGTGGCGGCAAAATCCTCGTAATTTTATTGCGGAGAGTTGAAAAGCTTTTAAGCATTCTAGCGTGAGTCATAACGCGTCAGGGTCACGTTTTTGGGCACAAATGTTGAAAGTATTGGGTAAAAATTTTGAAAATACAGTGTGAGGTAACGTTTTATATGTTTTTGGGTATGGGAAAACTGATTTTGAGAGTTAAAATGTCGTAGTGAGTCGTTGTCACGGTTTTGGGTCAACATTTTGAAAATATTGGGTCAACTTTTTAAAAATACAGTTTAGGGTAGCTTTTTATAGGTTTTTGGGTATGGGAAAACCGATTTTGACGGTTAAAAAGTCGTAGCGCGTCGGGGTCACGTTTTGGGATCAAAATTACGAAAATACTATGTGGGATATCGTTTAAATATGTTTTTGGATAGGGGAAAACCGATTTTTACAGTTAAAGAGTCGTAGCTCGTCGGGGTCACGTTTTTGGAGTCAATATTTTAAAAATACTGTGTGGGATATCGTTTAATATGTTTTTGAATAAGGGAAAACCGATTTTTACAGTTAAAGAGTCATAGTGCGTCGGGATAACGTTTTTGGGTCAAAATTTTAAAAATACAGTGTGGGGTACCATTTTATATGTTAAAAAAAAAACACTAGCCGAAGTCTCGAAAAATTGTTCCATCTTTTCACCTTGTTTTGTTTGTTCTTCAACTTTATTTCAGATTCAGACAAAAGTTTAAAATAATATTTTGAACAGATTGATTCTTTGATTAGAAAGAGAACTGTGATTTGGTTTATTCTTCAACCCCTATGTGTTATATGTGAGTTTATTAACAATGTGTGCAAAATTATGGTATCTATCATGTTCATAAATATGTGAGATAAACAATTTTAAGTTTACTATGGTTTTTAAGAGTCCAAGGACCATGAAATACAAAAACTAGGTAGATATTTACTGAATTGCACCAAGGTAATGGCTGAAATGGGTAGTATTTCTTTTAAATCTATATAAAGAGAACTGTGTAATATAATGATTCAACTATATAGTCCCAAGTCTGATGGGTGTATGTGTGGGTGGGGGTGTGTGTGTGGGGGGGGGGGGCTAGGAAACTTGCACGTACAGACCCTTGATCCAACTGCCAAATGCAGGGATGGACAGAGTATAGGTTGAATAAAATCATGTCCGTAATGTTGGTTAATTGGTCGATTAGCGACTAAGCCCAAGGATGATGGATGGACTTGCTGAATACTACCTTTCTGGTCCAGAGAGTTCTTCTCTTGGTATCATTTCTTCAACACATTGGGATTCTTTGTCAATAATTTTGTTAAAACGTCGAAATTCACTCCTGATGAATAAGCACATCGCATTCTGAGATTTCTGGGAGAAAGATTCCAGTTTCCAAATGTCGTCGAGCGGACAAAAACTGAAAATATAAACTATGATTTCGACTGGAAGCTTTTGGAAAGACATTACTGAAAAAATAGGAAACAGTTTTTACTACCTAATAATACTTTTTTTCTTTAAATACCTACAAATTTGGTTAATCTATGGTCTTACATAAAATACAAAACACAACATTTGCCTGTTCATCCTTATGTGGTTCTAAACACTTCCTCACTTTCCTTGCCCCGAGTAATTCCGAGCCACTAGACAAACGTCATTAGAGAACCCTCAACCTTACAACTGTTGTTTTTCCAAAAATGTGTGTATTTATAGTATTAACATGCAGATTTGAGCAAAAGCCCAAAGAATCAACAACAAAATAATTACAATTTGAATGTTTCCCTCTCTTTTTGGCGATAAAATTTTACATTTCCCATACGAGACATAAGAGTTGAGGAAGAAAGTTTTAAAAGTTAATTGGAAATCGAAGGAAACGGCTACATCACCCCTTGTCAGTTTAAGGATTTGGTTTTGACTATATTTTTTTTCAAAGCAGTTAGCCCTGTAATTTAATAAAGGAAACAATCTAAAACAAAATATTTCAATTAAATAGATTTCAATGCTCTACAGTAATTATATTGTGTAGTCATTTAAAAATTTGACAGAAATTGATGTATAAATTGTTGAAACATATATCTAACGCCATCTCGGCCCTCTTAAAATTCAGGCCTCTGCATAACCTTATCACCCTTGCCCCAACCTCTAGTTGTTGGAAGTGCTTAGTTACAACAACTTTGTGTTACTGTAAAGTTATAAATCCACATTTGCAACATGTTTTATGAATTTAAAAAAATGTTTAATCGACAAAATACTTTTATTTAGTGAAAATATTGCTATATAATTTAAAAATTAAATAAAACTGATTTCGGCAATGGTAACCGAAAAAAGTTTTCTTAGAGGAAAATCAAATATTAAAAACATCTGATGATTATGTTTAAGTTAGAAGAGAGACTAAACCATAGATAACGAACAAACAGACTTGGTTCATAAATCAATGAAAAGAAAAGTATTTTTAAGTATAGGTTAAAGAATAATTTGACCCTTAAAACTATCCCACAGTTTCTTCTGCATATTGTATGAATGATTAGTAAACCCAAAAAGATAACCTCTCCCAACCCTAACTCTAACTGGAAGTGATTGGAATCATTACATGTTTCCTATCTTGCTACAGCATCAAAACTTAGTGAAGTAAGTTGGAATAAACTGTTAATAAGGGAACAATTATTTAAGTGTTTTACTCAACTGGTTTTCAATTTCAGTTTTAAATTGGATACAAACTATAGTAGTCAAGGAAACGCTAATATAGTAAGCAACTATTACATTGTTGTATCATATTGAAAAGACTAATTAATTTGTAAACTTGTTTGTTAACTTAATTACTTTAACAATAGTTATTAGACTCATCGCCAGCAATTGAAGTTTTATCTGCAATTAAAAATGTCACTTATGTACACAAAACGTGTTTCGGAAATTTGTCGTCCATCGTCGGGGGATCAAAACATTTAATACAAAATTACATTTACACAGTCAATACTTGCGCACAATAAAACACACAACGCAGATATTAAACAGGAACTTAACCGAAAATCAGGAAAAATTCACAAGCTCGAGTATATACAGATTAAATTGTAGTTCATGCGATAAATTTTACGTGGGACAAGCAGGACGTTCGTTCACCCAGCGATATAAAGAACATATCCAAGCACTAAAACACCCCAAAAAATCAAAGTTTGCGGAACACCTGGTAAATTGCGATCACTCATACAACAGCTTGAATGATAACATGCAAATATTACTGAAATGTAAAAAGGGTAATTACATGAACCGCAAGGAAGAATTTCAAATATATCGCAATGAGCTAAAAAATGGATTGCTAAATGATAAGAAATAATTTGATGCAATCCCCACCTTCTAACTTATAAACCGGATAACCACCTGTTTAAATGTGATAAATGTTTTTAATTAAGTGTTTTGATTACCCGACAATGGACGACAAATGTCCGAAACACGTGTAGTGTACATAAGTGACATTTTTAATTGAAGATAAAACTTCAAAGGATTGCTGGCGGAGAGTCTAATAACTATTTTTATTTAAAAGCATATCCGTTTGCTCTAGGTCATCAATACCGTAATTAATTACTTTATCATTTATGTATTTATCAGTAACTTTTAAATTACCTTCCAAAAATGTCTTCCCACAATCGGATTCATTCACCAATGAATCTAATGATGTTAAAATTTATTTGCTTAAATTGGTTTTTAATATTAAAGTTTTGTTAATTTTATTTTATTATCTATCTGTCCCCCTTTCTGTTATTCCTGTTTGCTTTACATCAAACTAAAGGCAAACCATGATGTCTGCAGGTTAGTATGTTTTTGTATTTGTTGTATGAATTTAATTATTTTTGTACATTTGTGTTACATAAACATGTTATGTGCATGTGCAGGTGTTTGTATGTGTTGGCAAGGGCGGATCCAGGTGTGGTGAAAGGAGTCCGTCGCTTCTTAGAAAATAAAGTAAATGACTTATACAATACAGACGAATTTATATTGAAGATTGCCCACAAGGCACGGCTGCATAAAATACAGACGAATTTAGTTTACACGGTAGAGCCTAACACCTAACTATCTGGCCGCAGGGACTCTCATCACATACAAATGAAATAAATGAGTTATAAAATACAGATGCATTTTTAGTTTACATTTAAGATTTTCCCCTGGGTCCCTCACCTAGTAAAATGAAATAAGTTAAAATCACAGTTAGCAAGAAATAGAGAAAAAACAAATTTTTTTCTTGCGTTCTGGCCTCCATCTTTTGAAGAGTCAGGTCTGTTGGCAGACAAGCAGATGAGTCACAATGACAGAGTGTTCACAACATAAACTAAACTAAACTAATGATGTTACTTTGTCAAAACTACATTCCTGGTCCAGTTATAATTAGGCTACTATTTTATATATCATTTGGAAATAATACTAATGTTATACATTAATTTTACTAAATATTATTAACTTGTAGGTCTGCTTATTAAAACCTAATATCTTTAATACAGCACATAACATCAGTTTCACACTAGTTATTGGCTCTGTAATATAACCTTAATTTGTTTGTGATTTATCACATTTATTTATTTGTTAGACTTTAAATCATTTGTTAAAACTTGTTTTAATTTGGTTATTTTCTTATTACCTTATTGTTTAATCGCATATATTATTTCTCAAGGCCATTTTTTCGTCGGTAAGCCATAACTTCCTTAATACATCATCAAATTACATGAATGAGGCATCATTTTAAAGCTTTCCTTAACTGCTACACCGGAAAAATATACAAAATGCAATTATACGAAAAATACAAAAACATGACATAAAGAATCCGAAAGTAACAGTGATGTAAGATCAAGTAAGTTGTAGGGATATTTTCCTGGCGTTGCCAACACTGATGATAACAATACCCAGCTGGAGAGCTGCCGTTACGCCACTACATTGCTATTTTTAATTAATTGTAAGCGAGGTTATAAACAGCATTGTGGATACACCTATTTGTTGTTGTTTACCTTCTGCAAGTTGGTAAGTTGTTTAAAAATATATAATAACAATAAAAAAATTATTTCTCTTTAACATGGATTCAAATTAATAAAACACTGTTAGTAAGTTAGACTGCGAATGCTTCGCACATGTCAGCTAGTATTTACAAAATAGTTTTGTAATAAAAATAAATTGTCATTATTTAAATAATGTATACCAGATGTTTACTTTCAAAAAAAAAAAATTATAAAAATCTGAACTAAAATGCAAAATTATAGGCTGGATTCATGTGTTTTGAGAATCACCTCAGTTCCATGAATATGTGACAAAAAGAAAGTCAATGATGTACCAAGGTAAGTAAAAATTTGTATTTATTATTATGCCACCAAGAGGAGCTACATGATCAGGGAAAAGCTAACTGTATAAGCATACATTTCTAGAAGTTAAATAATAGTATGAGAATTAAGTCTAGCTCATAGTTTCAGCAAAATCAATGTTTCTTGTGTGGTGTATTGTGCTCCATTGATCTTATTGTAGTTTGTCTTTTATTAGATTTAATGGGCTAACAATAACCAGTAATACGCTACAATATGAACTTAACAAGTCAGCATTTGCTGACTGGGCCTGTCCCACCAAAGGTTACTTTAACCTTTTGGAAAGCCTACTTCTAGGCACCTCTCGTATTAAAATTCCATTCAAAATTAATTGTCTCATTTATTGTTCAATGACAATGTTTTTCTGCCCTTGTTATAATTTTTAAGACTTATAAAGTCTGAAAATTTCAGTGGCTAGGGTCTATTAAAGCACCTTATACCTAAAGCTTGTATTTTAATTATTAAAACTTCCTTGTTACAGTTTTCAGAGATGAATTTTCTCATCGCCTTCCAAATCTTTTACTACGGGGGCAGAACTTTAAATGTCGTGTTTTTTAAAGCCCTCATATCTAAAGTTGCATGAAATAAATCGAAATCCTGATCAAAACTGTTTAAATATTGGCTACTTTAATTGTGACTTTTCATGTCTTGTAAAAAAATCTTAGGAGGGCTTTTTAATTGTGTATTCTAAGAAATTCTATATAAATCAAAAATGAAACTTTATGAACAAGATCGAAATTCAGGTACCGTATGTGCAAGTTATTTTCAGTCAAGTAACTTTCATAACTGGGAAAAATTTCGCTATAGACATTTTTCCAAAACTCTGCAGCCGTTTATTTTTAAATTTTCAGCCTGTCTGTCATTCACCGAACAAGACATCAGTTAGTTAAGAAAATCTAATATTTTGTTTGAGGTACAATGGTATATTTCTTTTCAATATATTTCCATCACCGTGATACATCGGTTTAAATTTATATGTCTATTAAAAAAACAGACCTACAAATAAGTTTTCTTTGTATTGTAACATGGTATAATTGTAGTATATTATTCCGTTGTTGAGTAAAGAATTGCTTTACCCAAAACCATTATTTTTTATATCATGTACAAATGTTTTCAAAGATATATTTTAAAATTATCAACTAGTCTTTTCAGCACTGTTACATGAAATATTAATGCCTAAGCAGCAGCAAATTGCTTGGAAGCAGTTCTAGAATGTTCCCTTGATAGTCTATTCACAACATTTTCTTGTTTCTTACCGTGTAATGGGTCTCGTAAGTGATCTTCAGCACAGCAAAACTAATTCTACAGGTTTTCAAAACGATCTCATGAACGTTCATTTGTAATGGAGCCATTGCTTTGCTAGTACAGTAATAAATTTACTGCATTACTTTACTCTTATATCTCATGAAATTTTGTTGCAAAAATATACTACTCATTAAGTACAATCTAATCTATACTTTATACGTGTAGTGTGTGTTTTACAAGGAATCTGTCATACTTCAAAGGCATATTCCTCGCATCAAAATAATGAAAAAAGTTAATGTAAACGTAGGCACAAAAATGCTTTGTTAGAGATTTACAACTGATTTCTGCTGCAAAAAGTTAATCAAGTCCTACCAAAATTACAGTCAAAAGTTAATGGGCAAATTCATTGGTTTTATTATGGTTTCTAACCTGAAAAATTAACTAGTAGTTAATGAGAAATCTTAATACACAAATGTCAAAAAGCGTACTTTTTTTACATTTGGCATAAAATAACTTCGTTTAATTGCCAGTAAACAAAGAAATTCACTTAACAAAATTTGTAGAATGTTTGGTTCTGTGAAAATTGACAAAAGAAAAGTAAATAAAAACTTTAAACATTTTTGTTCAAACCCATTTTTTTGTTAGTCAACTTTGGTCTTCCAACCAGGAATATATGCAACTTCTGTTTACTCTTTTAACTTCTAAAAAGGTTTTAAGTGAGCAGTTCAAATGATGAGGAGTAGACTGTTAATTTTTATTGGTTTGTCAGATAACAAAAACAACTTAGATGAAACTTATAAGTGCTTATAATGAAACTTTTATTGTCAGTTGTGTGTTGGGGCTTAAGAATCGCAGGAGAGCGAAGCAACCTTTTTGGTTTTTTATAAAATGTCAAAATAATTGTAGATTGGACTTTTGGAAACAGTAGCTCCAACTATTCTCTACGTTAGTATACATTTAAGGGAAGGTATGAGTGCAGAAGAATGAGTACTGATAACATCAAGGTAAGCTTTTTATTAAAAATGAATTAAAAAGTAGAAAAAACTGTGCATGTATATAAGAGTTTACAAATTTTTAAGCACTATTGGGTTCTCTTCTAGGGAATGGATTATCCAAGAGGATCTGATGGTTACTCAAAATATTCACAGTGTGATGACTAGGACAGCATAGAGGAACTACTTCAAGTAAGTTTTAGTGTAATAGACGCAGACTGAAGAATCTGGTTTGGCTCAGGGGTGAAGCCTGTTGTGGTTATACCCTCGTTGGATAGTACCACACTTATACTGGGTACTGTTGTAAATTCTCCATGTCACATGATTCACACTATTGATTTTCCCATCCTCAACAGTTTGAAAGATTCAACAAACGCTCAAGCAAACGCTCATCTGAATCTCATCTACTAATGTCTAATTGCCAGTCTACTCGTTGGTGGCCTCCTCACTTGCATAGGAGGAAG
>JAGFPH010000378.1:580741-599923 GCA_018207615.1 Philaenus spumarius
TAGTGAGAAAGTAAAAATTGTTCCAACTATCCCGTTTACGATTTTTAGCCTATATATTTCTTACAATTTTAATAAATTCGTAACTCTATTTTGTTGTATACGACTGATACAAATAATAAAACAACAGTCAGCGTAGACATTGCCAAGCTTTCCTCTTAATACATATTACCCTTGTTATATACTTAACAATGTTTTTGCGTGTTATTCTCTTTTCTAAACTCTTTTAATAAATGTTAATAATGCAAGCAGCGTTTGCAATATTGTGGTAAATATGTCAAACACATTTCCACACAGTATTGCCATGCATAGTAATGCGAGCTTAGAAATATGTTCCCTATCCCTTCTGAATACTGATTGTTTACTCCAGATTTTCAATTTATTTCTACAGTGGTATTGATTCATTTTTTGTACTGTAATAAAACAAACGAAATTAATATTTTTAAATATTGTGTATACAAAGTCAAATATTGTGAAACAATTTCAAGTACTGATTAAATCAGGTAAACAGTTAATACTGTTTTTATTTTATTAATAATAATAATTTTGTAAGTGCAATTTAGTAGTATTTACATAGATATTTAAATTAATTTAAACATTTCTGTTGAATGTTTATTTGATTGTGTTATTGTTTTATAACAAAAATGGTTAGTTAATCACAATTTTATTTTTGGCTTCTTATTTTGTTTCAAATTCAATTTACTCTTTTGTCTATTTAAAAATATTGTAAAAATTATTTTCCAAGATATTTTTTGTATTTCGGTATAACTATACATCTGCTAATCGTTTCTAGGTATCATCTTACATTTCTACTGCAGTTTCGAGTATTCACCCATCATCAGTAATAATAAAAACACAATTAAACACATACACAAAACACATTTCACTCCATGCGGAGGTCGTAACAAGTACAATTATGCGGAAGGTCCACGCACTATTCCGACTACGTGCACGTTAGATTATTGAGACGGTATTGGAACCGGTTTTGTCCTTCAATGTTGAGTTTATACAGATGTAACTGTTGCCAATATACATGAATGGCACGACTGTATATTGTTTAATACGTTTAAAACACTGGATTCTGCTTTTCTTACCCTTGTGAATTAGTTCTGTAAACACACTGAAAATTCAGTTCAAAAATTATTATCACTCATTTAAATTTCTGGCACCACAATATATACTGAGAATTCCTATTTTAGTTTAAATTTGCTTTGTAAGTAATGAAACAAAATGAAGAGATGGAACACTTTTTCGAGACTTCGGCTCGTGTTTTTTGTTTTTAAATAACTGTCAAAATCGGGTTTCCCGTACCCAAAAACATATAAAACGATATCGCACACTGTATTTTTAAAATTTTGACCAAAAAAACGTTGTCCCGACGCACTACGTTTCTTTAACTGATAAAATCGGGTTTTCAATTCCCCAAAACATGTAAAATGATACCCTACACTGTATTTAAAAAAATATGTTGACCCAAAAATGTGACCCCGACGCGCTTCGACCTTTAACTATCAAAATCGGTTTTCCCGTATCCAAAAACATATAAAATGATACCCCACACTGTAGTTAAAAAAATGTGACCCAATATTTTCAAAATTTAGACTTGAAAACGTAACCCTAACGCGATTCGACTTTTTAAATCTCAAAATTGGGTTTCCCGTACCCAGAAACATATAAAAAGATACCCCACAATGTATTTTCAAAATTTTGACCAAATATTTTCAAAATTTTGACCCAAAAACCTGACCCCGACGCTCTACGAATCACGCTAGAAAGCTCAAATGCTGTTCAACTCTCCACAATAGAATTACGAAGATTTTGCCACCACCAGAAGTTTTCTACGATGTCTGTGAGTGCTTATATCGTGTTATATACAGTCAGAAAAACAAATAATTTTCGCATGATTTCAATATTTCGGAATTTTAATGCCAGCCGAAAAGTAATTTATAAAAACCAATTCCTTTTATGTCTCTCTTTAAAGGATTAATAGTATTTCAACACTATCATAGGGCAAACCCATCCGAGTACTTGTTTCTTCTTTCTTGCAATCTTACTATAGTTGCGGACAACCTAACTCTGAAACAAAAGGTTAGGTAAGAAAAGGTTAGGGTCTTCCGCCCACCCGACCCTAATTAGTGACGCTTGGCTGCACTCAATGAGAACAAGTACTAGGTACCTAATACCAAAAAGTCAGTTAAATTATTGACCAAAATTATTAAAAACCATTATCATATTACGTTGTGTATTTAAATTTCGATTGTTTTTATACTAAATTTGATGTAAATCGGACAATTTTGATCAACTTGTACCGCCAAACTAGTTTTTATTTTTTAAACTAACTTTGAATGAACAGTGGAACTAAAATACAATTCATATAAAAACGTGAACATATCGAGGGACAAAAATACTCTATGTATTTGATTGTAAAATGTATTTTTAGTCATAGCAATGAAAGGATAACCTGGTAAGTTATTTATTTTCAAATAATTACAAATATTCTTAGTTAAACTCATATTGATTAACTTTATATATTTAATAGACTAAAGTCTGTGATTTGTCGCCAAAACCTTCAGTACTTGGTCAAGTAATGTAATATTAAGTACATAGAAATAAAGTAAGGTTAAAAGAAACGCAATAAAATCAGAAAGCAACGCATCACTTTATTCCGCAGAAAGCAGCCAATAGTAGTACGGATATTGCTGCAGGGTGGGTCTGTGCATTTTGATGTCTTTGGAATTATTCTCTTCCTTCGTCCTGAATACTAATTATTTACAAATGCCTTTTACGCATAACGGGAGGAGAAATGACACTGTGTGCATTACACATTTCTTATATTACGTCCAACCCCGTTTATAACTTGAGAACCAGTGAACCTATTTTCATGCAGTTTTTCTCACATGTTGGCGTAAATCTGGAAAGCTTTTAGGTAAAGTTTGATCGAAATCGGTTCGACATTTCCCAAGTTTAAACAATATATGTTTACGTGTCACAAAACTCCAGAACTTCATACACATTTTCTAGAGTCGTCATTTGTCAATAATTTTAGTAACAACAAACAGTTTATAAACTAACAAAGTTGTTTAAATTTTATTTTAATAGACATTTTTTTAAGTAGTTGTAATAGTTTTTGAGTTATTACCATATTTTTGCTTCTTTAAAGTAAAATCAAGATTTGTATAATATAGTTTTTTTTAATTTCTTAAAAGTTTCTATTGCAACATATTTTTTCAATAACGAAGTAGTTGGCTGATGTACATTTTATTTGAATACAAAATCAAATAAAATTAATTTATTAAATCATTGCTTAAGTTGTGTCCATTTGTGTAGGGTTTGCGGGAAAATACAGATAATTTATATATTTTAAGTAATATCTTAAACTTATTATTTACAATATATTTTTCGTCAGTGGGAAAGTTTTTTTGAAATTTTTTGGATTCAAATGTTTTTAAATCGATGAAATAGTTTTTAAGTACATCGATTTTGTGCTGCTTAAAAAAAATGGGCAATTTTTAATATATTTTATTTAGAAAAATTTCTTAAATTTGTTAAGTATATACAAATTGATTGATAATCGTAAATTTTCGCATTCGGTCCAATTCCGAGTACTAGCCATTTTTGTGCAATAAAGTAAAATCTTTTTACCATATTTTCCCAAACATATAAGTGACATAACATTTTTCTTTCACTGCAAAGTTGGTAGATGATTAAAGGCTATTTGTGTCCCCAAAACCGTTTTAAAATCGGCAAGGTCCATTCTGTTACACTTGCCTTCCTCTCTACCCTCACTTCCTGCATGTACGATACACAAATACATCTTCGACACATATTTCTAAACAAAACGTTAACTTAGTTGTACTATACTTCAGTAGTTTCTCTCAATATTCAGCGACAGGCAATTTCATCCAGTAAAAGTTTCCACCTTTAAGAACAAAGATGAAATAACATAAAACAAATCAATACGCAGCTTCTGCATGAAAAAGCATGGTATTTACTCACATATCCGTTATAACATCTATAACAATTTAAATCAATCTTGTTGATCATTTAATATGTAAGAGTTATTTTAAAACACAGGCAACAGATTGAAATAATATTGAATTAGTACCAACCTTTTACAAATCCAATGTAATACATCTTCCAAAAATTCAGTTTTTGATTGTATTATTATATAGAATAATGTATTTATAAAGTTAATTGGAATATATAATTAAACCTAAATGGAGTTTAAATATTTGCCCCTAACCTTAAGGTTAATTTAGAAGAAAATGTATTTTCAAAAAATGTATTATTAGAAGTTATTTGAGTGTTACGGATATTTATAATTTGTTTCTTCGGTAAACAGAAACAGCGCTTGCTTTCATCCATTTCGTTGGAATGAAAGTTAACCGCTAATATTTCGTAAAGAACGTGGTAATAAACTTCTATGAACGTGTCTAACCTCACTGTTGAAGGTTTAAATCAAATAGAAATCGATTATAAAGCTTTTCAAACATGAAATAATGTTGCCGATAAATCGTTTAACTTTACAGATTGTAATAAACAATAGTAATTATTGTTGGACGGAAGATAATGTATTATTATGCTATCAACTTAAGAGTGACTGTTATATACTGTTGTATATTAGTATATTTCTAAATATAGAGCAACGAAACTGCTGTAAGCAAGTTTCCATAAAAATGAACCGAAAGTAAAAGCTTTTTTGGAGCCTTTACGTCCATTCAGAACTTTAAAGCTCAATAAACTGTTCATTATTATAATTTATTACAGCTTTTAATTAAAATAAAATAGAACTTATTACAAAAATTTTAATTAACTGTCTGATTTAATGTAATTAGCAATTAGGGCATGATGGTGAAAATATACGAGCAAACTAATTGTTGATAGTCTATAAAAATATTTTATATTTTGCGCCGTTTTGTCCTGGTTAATGGTATGATATTTAATACGGACTATAAAATCAAGTAAATAAACTAAACTAGAATTGCTTTAGTGCTATTTTAAAGAGTAAAACTTTTAAAAAATATATGCGATGTTAAAACATTAAATTAGTTTTCTTTCAAGAAATAAATTAAATTCGTTGTAAGTTCTACTTGAATAAATGATTTCTTTGTATAAAGGTTATCTTCTCTTTGAAAGAAATACATGTAAAGTAACCTTGTTAAAGTTACTTATGTCATAAGTACCTTTGCCTTACTCAAGAATAAATAAACTGAGAATGAGGCTTACATTTTCCAGTGTGATCCATAACTCTTGAAAGGCTTTTCCACTTTGTAAAGATGATAAAACTTTTTTTAAAGTAGAACCAATGCTCAACACTTACAAAATTGCAAAGTTAATTTACCTTAACCCCAATTTCAATTCTTGGACAAGATTAAATAATATTTTCTGTTAAATAAACTTATTTATCTTTCAGTAGTAATATATGTATTAATATTTAATACAATAAAAACTTGTTTTTACCACAAATAGCTAACGTAATAACAATATTGATTCTGAAGACAATGTAATAACTTTAACTTTATGTTTGTCTGTGATAGTTCTATCACTTAAGCATTTTTTTAAATTATTATATTTTTATTCGCAAATGTGTGTGTGGCTACAACCAGGAACGCTGCACCCATGTACAGGCGGCCGCTCACTTTTTTTCAAAACGAAGAATGCTTTGGGGAGCTTCCTCTCCTATGTAGCTGGTATCAGGGAGTTGAGTCCAGTCAGTAGACCGACCAACAATACAACCCAGGGCTATAGAATCCAAGGGCTAGACCAGTCCGCCACGGAGAACGTTTCCGTGACTGCCACTGTGATGACGTCACGGCGGTAATACCTGCTCCATTCCCACCGCTTCTCGTAAGTATTTTCTGCTACAATAATTTCAATTTCTTATCAAAACTGTACAATTTTTATGTTGCCCTTTTCTTTATTTAGTTTTAGTATTGACATTAAACAAAGCAATAAGTAGTCCGTGAACAAAGATGTAAGAAGAAAACAGGGTTACAATAAAACTAACTAATTTGTGGGTAATAAACCGTTGTAGTGTACTAATGTTAGCATACTTTTAATTTGATTCTCCGAAAAATTTCTGATAACTAAATACGAAATTGAACAAAATGTGTCACATTATTGAAAAAAATTTTATTTATTAAAAAAAAAAACACCAAAATTTGAATGTCATACTGCAGTTTAATAAAACATGTGTAATACTTATACAATAATACACATAATGAGTAGCTTATATGCAGATATGCACATTGACATAAAATATTTTAAAAAATAAATAAAACTGCTTTATAGAAATTTTTCTTTCCTAGGCCTTAGGGAATAGTTAATTTAATAGTTGAATTCAAACAATTGAACTATTTAAATTTAAATTGGCACTGTACAATATAATTTAGTCTAAAAGTTTAACTTAAAATTATGTTTTATTTTTGATTTTTGTCATCAATAATTTTATTAGGTACTCTAGGTTTAAATTTGACTCTAATTATTTGTATATAATATATTTATTTATATGTAATTATTCTGACAATTTTAAGTGCATTTTGCTAGTAAAGTTTTTTTTAAAACATTTTAACTTAAAGCTGCAGAAGAAATTACTTGAGGACCTTGGTAACTTTTTAACATAAAGTAATATCGCTTGCAACTCTTACATTAAATAAATAATATTTTTTAATGTTTATTTTAATTTGAAGCTGAGTACTTAAAATTTTTTGTTTTTAAATTTTGAGTTATCAATAATTTCCGGTACTCTAAGTTTAAATCTTATTATTAGTTATATATTATATATTTATTTATATCTCATCATTCTGAAAATGTTTTAATGTATTTTGTTAGTAAATGTGTTTCTTGGAATATTCAAGTAACGCTGCAGACAATTTTACTTGATAATCTTGGTAACATTTCATAAAGTAATCTCGTCTGCAACGTAACATTAAATAAATAAATACCTTGCTAAAACGGTCTGCTAGTAACTTGACCGCAACGCAACAACATCATATATTACCAAATTTATAGTTTCAGTAATTTCGTCTGCAACGTTAAATCAAATAACACGTGAGAGCTAAGACGAACCGGCGCGTCATGGCACCTCAGTGACGTCACATAGGAGGGGGACGAGAGGAAGGTTGGGACATTCGGCGAGCTTCAACATCAAAGGAGTGGACCAGCCCTTGTATTCTATAGCCCTGCCAACAACCCCAGCAGTGTTCTTCTTACAATTTCCATACAGACCATCAATGAAGTCGTGTACCTGTCTCTGAATCCTGCGCGCGGAATATCTTGACCGTGGCCTACGTCACTGGAGGGGGAAGGAGGCCGTCTCTTGTTTATATTGTTTATAAACAGCTCGCAGCGTGCTACTAGCCTTGACACAAACATCATGCTTTCACTAACTCACTTTGTTAGTAGTATGGCAGCTAGTATACACAAGTATTGCCTTTTTAATGTAAAACCCCATATGATTATTCCTTGTCGGAATTTTTTAATACAAGTTTAACCTTTTGATGAGAAATGTATTGCTTTTTATTCAAGCGATCGTAAACCGAAATAGCCTAATATGAAAATAGTATGATATGTTTATAAATAAGAAAACTACAGTATGAGATTTTAAAACGTAAAAAACAGATTTTACTCAGCGACACCTACGTGACAAATGTCTTCATGTCAGGTTAGTACAAAGCCGCGCATGCGCCGGAGCCCCCCTCCCCCAGCCCACTCTGTAAACTATTAACATTTTAACGGTTGCCATAGCTCAAGTTATTCCGCATGTAAGTGTCTGATTGAACATTTTTCTTACCCTTCTTTTCCATAACCTCTACCATCGACTCCGGGCCCACTGATGGAGTTCCAGCACCTCCACATCTTGAGAGTTTATCAGCTATTTCATTTCCATCTACTCCTTCATGTCCAGACACGTCTTATTTGAGTATTGAAGTTATTTTTGAGGCCGTAGTGGCCCTTACAGGATATCTGTGCTCATATTTCATTATTCGGACTAAATCGTACTACTAGTGAGGGTTGAAGCATGTTAATTTTTAAGTGTTGACAATAACAAACTGCATTGACGATGTCGTTATAGTTAACGATATTAACGTCCTTGCTCTAAGATATGCATTAAAAGCAATAAAACTAAAGACTATTAAAACTATAAAAGTAATTGCAGTTTACACCTGATGGTTGTTCTGTACTTACATGCAATGAGATAAGCAATTTTAATGTAATAAAATTAAAATTAGATTTAATTAATAGTACGCCGGTTAGTAAAGTAATAACAACTATAAAGCCAATTCGACCACGCAGCTGAACCGCTGACCTGAGTTGAGCAAATTTCCAAAATTAAGTTTATGTTTTAGTGTTTCAACCAACAATTTGGGAAATATATCTATTCACGACGGTGCTGAATAGCTGCCTCTTTGTCCGAAATATATTAGTAGAATTGGTTTGCGCCTAAGCACAGATAAAAGAACAACTATAGATGTTTCTTTTATCTGTGGCCTAAGCCTCCAGCTTCGACTCACACGCTCCTTCGTTACACTCGCAGTTGAAAAACTCGCTTTGCGAGTTTGCACCTCAATCTTGTGGCCTCGGGTTATGAGCTTCGTTTCGCTCGCAGCGTACTAACTCACCCGTCGGCCTCAGATGAGAAGATGCCCCCAAGGTAAAATCCACCAAGTGGCTTTGAACCGGGTACTTTTATGGTATTTTAAGTTTTGATCGATTTTGGGGGAACCAAGCGAGCTATAAGGTCGCGTATAAAATCAAAAGGTGCAGATAACAGCCTACATTAATATTTTTAGAAAAAACTCATTCTCGTAGGAAAAATTTTCAAAAAATAGTTACTTCATGTCAAAAAACGCACATCCGGTTGTTGGATTTTTTTGGCTAACGAACTCGTCCGAGCGACGTAGACAACCAACATGTGTACCCAATTTGGACCAAATCGGACTTAAAATGCGGCCGCTAGAGTACGAACAAATATATACATATGAGATGTTTACCGCTTATTGATTTTTAATGACATCCCAAAACGTGTTCTGGGGACCTTGATCGGTGCTCATTTGCTACTCCCGACCTTAGGTCTTACCATAAGTGTCATTGCAATAGCTCATCTTTCCTATGGAAATTCGCTAATAACACTAAGAAAAAAGTATTTATTAGAAGTAAATAGTTGATCTACTGAAAACTGTGATGGGAAAAATTGGTTCGGTAAGAGAGTGTTTAGAACGTAAAAGGAATCGTATAGAATCACACGATTCTTCCTCAAAAACTTTGAATCGTAGATCTTTTTACCGGTACCATGTAATTTATTATTTATTAAAAATCTTGTATAAAATTCATTTTAGTCAATAAATTAAATAGGTACAATACCTGTTTTTTTGTATTATCCAATCCTTAAATCACTATGTGATTACAGCGGTTTCGGGTAACCTATGTACCCGTGTACCTATGTACAGCGGTAATCACATAGTGATTTAAGGATTGGATAAGAAAAAAAAAGCGGGTATTGTTCCTACTTAATTTATTGATACAATTTTCCAATCCGTGGGCTAACATGTTGAAATTGAAATTCATTTTAGTGTCTTTGTTTTGGCAATAAGTGCATACAGGTGTGATTGATGAACGAGTTTTTGTAACAACCAATATTTTTATGTTGTAGGAAAGAAATTACTTAAAGTAAAGACCATAAAACATAATAATATTTCACGTCCCGTCAAAACATAAATACAAGTTTGTATATAAACATGCTATAAAGTTTAAAGATTTATCGCAAACCGTGTTTTAAGTTTAGGACGCAATAAATTCTGAAAAGCTTCGTCAATCAATTTCTCATTCAATTTAATCCTTCAGCATCGGAAACGAGACAAGTTGAACGTTTCCTTATCCAGTCCTTTGTTCATGGCTGAACTTTCTGCTTCACTTGCTTTTATGAAGATAAAGTTGTATATACACTTGAAAGAGAGATATCCAAGTAAGTGGAGATCTTAAGCGTAGACAGTGTATTATGTTTTGATTAATTTTATAATTACGCTGCAAAATGTTCTGCTTTAAGGTACACACATTGTGCTGTTCTTTATGAAATTCTATGAAAGCGAGTGTACGTCCGTACGTGAGTAACATATACTATAACAGCTGATTTCATCCATCATCTGTAATAGGCTTCTTAAACAAAACCCAGAGTAGATTATACTTTGGGGTTATGTTTACAACTTCGATCAATATAATTTCTTGTGGAGTTGATTTTTTTAAATATGAGTTTAATATAGAACTAACGTTTGCTATAAGATTTGCTTTGAGGTTATAAACTGTATATAAATACAACCTTTTATCATCAATTTATTCGTTTACACAAATTTAAAGAAGGTGTAATTTTTCGTTTAACTTCGGAAACATTCATACATCTTCATAATATAACAAATAAACATATTTAATTATTATTTATTATGGTTTTCCCAATTCCTGTAAAATAATAGTATAGTTTGTGTTACTTTTATGTACTACAGATGGCGTTGGTTTTCAAAAATTAAATAAAAACATTCTTGTATTCGAATGTAACTTTACGCCAAAATTTCAAAGCATTTTTTTCAAATTTCAAAAAATTTTGAGAACTTTCGGAGATTTTAGATTTTTAACAAAAAAATATTTACATTTTTATTTATTTAGATGGTACAGTTGGCATTACTACTGGGGGACGTGTCGGCACCGCGCACATCAAAGCAGTGACTAGGCCCTTGGGCTTAAAGTAGACCTATACCTGTCTACTAAAATATGTTTAATAAGTTGTTTGCTCTAATATTTTAATTAACGGCTGATTTAAACAATTATTTCCATTTATAACTTTTTAGGTTATGTTTTTGTTTTAGTGTAGACCTAAGCCTTTCTGGTTCTTTTAACTTTTATTATAACTGCTGTTGAAGATAAGTTATTAATGATTAAACGGGGTTGGCGTGCGGAGCACGCAGGGGTCTCCCCTAGTTTAAAATAAAAATAACTTTTTCGTTTATTTTTAATTGTGAAATAAAGTTAAAACTTTTCTACTCACTTCAAGTCGTAACATGAAAAAGTAACAGTGGCTAATAGTTTTTAACTTTTCGATCAGGCACGTTTTGTCTCTTAGATTATATTCTATATAGATTATAATATATATTACATAAAAACAGAAAGCGATTTCCTCGCATAGCGTGGCCGCTTCCAGTTATGCGATTCACGTACGAGAAAGTAACTATTTTATGAGACTTTTCGTACTAGAATTACAGTTTTTTTAGGATTTTGTCTCTAAAAAAAAATGTTAATTCTGCCCATTTGGTTTTTTACACGACTTTATAGCTCAATTTGTTCCCCCAAAATCGATCAAAACGTAAAATACCATAGAAGTACTCGGTTCAAATCCACGTGGTATCTTCTGCTGATCTGAGGCCTGCTTCCGAGTTTGTACTCTGAGAGCGAAGCGAAGCAATCCATAACCCGAGGCCGGAAGGGCGAGGTGTAAAGTCGTAAAGAGAGTTTTTCCGCTTCGAATGGGACGTTCGATCGAGTGAGTTACAAACAAATTTTACTAATATATTTCGTACACGCAGGAAACTATTCAGCGCCTTC
The DNA here is from genome assembly GCA_018207615.1 of Philaenus spumarius. Taxonomy (NCBI): domain Eukaryota; kingdom Metazoa; phylum Arthropoda; class Insecta; order Hemiptera; family Aphrophoridae; genus Philaenus; species Philaenus spumarius. The sequence goes on from JAGFPH010000378.1 coordinate 592,328, forward strand.
ATGATTAGAACAATTTCACAAATTGTTGGTTGAAACCAAGACCATCTAAAATTACAGATGGTCTTGTTGAAACCCTAAAACATATAAACTTAATTTTGAAAATTCGCAAGACTGTTCACAGCTGTGCGATCAAAATATATAAAAAAAGTGTTTTAATAAATTACGTATTTCTTATGTGTGTCTAATTAACCTGCATGTATTTTTTTCACGGGGCTCACAACTTATTTTATAGTTAGATGTCAATATTGATAACACGTACAAGTAATGACTTTCAAAATGTTTTTAACTTAGATGTCAATAAAAATGTATACGTTTGTTATGGCAGTAATCTGCACTTCGGAACATCATAAAGCAATATTAATTTAAAGATCGGGTCACACGACTTGTCTCTTTTCGCTGTCGAAGGATTAAATTGAACGAGACATTGAGTTACTGCAAAGCTCTACAGAATGTATTGTGTTCTGTAAAAATAGAACACGGTTTCCGATAGGTTAATCAACTTTACAGCTTGCTGTAGCCTACATTTTAAAACGAATAACAATTTCTTAAGAGATTCCTTTTTATGTTGTGAAACAGTAAGCTAAAATAACTTATTTGTCTAAGTTAAGTTTTAAGGCAAATAAATCATAAATAAACTAAAAGTTTGTTATTAAACTTGCTCGAGATGTGACATTACTTATACACGTTGCCTGACAGTATTTCGTGAAATAGGAAATGCAGTGGTTACATTTATATTGGATTATGTTCTGTAGTGTGACAGTATGATTGTTTTTAATGTTTAAGTATTATTAGAAGTAAATAGTTATTCTACTGCAAACTGGGGCAGGAAAAACATCGGTTAGATTAGATTTGTTTTAAATTTAATACTAACAAAGTGTGTGTTATTGTAAAATTAAAGAAAAAGTGATATCGTTGTTCCAAAACCAAAATTAACAATATTTATGAAATCTTTTACATATTTGGCGCCGATATTTTTTAATAAATTACCAACCGACATTAAATTCTATACACAGTTTAATAAATTCCGCAACATGATCAAAGTATTTTTATTAAATCATAATAATATAGACTTTTTCTTTAAAGTAGTAGTGTAAATTCGGGTAGTGCGGGTCTTTAGCGTAATGAATGTGAATATGTGTGAAAGGATGTTGGGTATGATTGTATTACATTAAAACAGATTTGTGTGTTTGAGAGTAAAGCCATAATAAAATAATGGTATTATTTTATATTTGTGTTTTCGGGGTGGGTGGGTCCGGTGACGTTTAAGGTTTCTTTAAGGTTTATAAAAAAAATGTGTATAGTGTAGGTTGGCTCAAAAACAGGTACTTAACCTCGAGCCAACTAAGATCCTCAATTGTTATGATTAGTATATTTATAAGTAGTATGTGTAGTGTGATTATTTTAATTTTATTGTCCTTTTTTTATTATTTAATTAAGGGTGATTAAGTTTGTAAATATTCTGTAAGAAAAATTGTGATGTAATTGAGGAATCAATCAATTTCATTTCGTTTCAATAAATTTCATTTCATTTCATATACAAAAGACATTAAAAAGATATTTTATTCCTATTGAGGGTCCGAGGACTAAATCTTGTATTAGAACAAACCTAGACCTAAGCTAAGCTAAAAAGTATCAATTGTCAAATATTTAATGCTTTAAAAGTCTTCCTCGCCTTTCGTCATGGGCGCCCATACCTATGGGCAGAGGGGGGCCACGCCCTCCCCTAGCTCCCAGGGATAGGAAATTATGTATATTATTAATTATAGTCAGGTATTTTTCATTAAAGAGATTAGCACTAAAATATATTTTAAATGTTATGTGCCGTTTGATTTTACACACAGTTATGTTATTTTTAATAAGAGTTCAAGCATGAGCTGCTGGGTCACTACTTGGTGTGGCCTCTAGGAGTGTTATAGGTCATTTGTGTATTCACTGACGGTGTAAAGGTACAGACTCAATGCTTTGTGGGTTAATATTTGACACAAACAGCCAAATTGGCTTCCCAAATTTTAAGTGTTCTTGGGAGGTCAAAAATATCCATGGACTCCTTTTGCCGAAGGAGGGGAGGGTACTCCTTAACACGTACACTGCTACGCAAATTTCGTATTTCCTATGCTAGGAGCTGACCTTTGATTTTTTATATTTGTAGTCTAAATGAGTAGAAATTACTTTATTTTTATTTTTGAACCTTTCTACGTAAAAATCACTAATATTTTAAAGCGGACATACATGTGCGCCCATAGCGCATAAGCTTAAAATTGGCGTGCGAAGCACGCAATGCATTGCGTATTGAAAATACACTCAATACGGGGTTTGCAGTGCGAAGCACGCAATGCATTGTGTATTGAAAATATTCTCAAAACGAAGGTTGGCGTGCGAAGCACGCAATGTATTGTGTATTGAAAATACTCCCATTACGGGGGTTGGAGTGCGAAGCACGCAATGCACTGTACGTCTGCCGCTTCTCATAGTGTTCAGCGTCGAGTTCACATGTGCGTCCTCAGCACTGAACGTGTTAAGCCCCATACCCCGATCCATCCCCCCTCACCTTAGAAAATATCATATGGGTGCCCATGCCTTTCGTAAACACTTTTCCCAACTTAAACAGCTGTGAGACCTTTTTTTAATTGTTCTTAAAGGGCATGTGATTTGTCTCAGACCTCATAATTGAAAGTAATCGACAAACACTCCTTTTAATAAAAGGTTTAATTACGTAAAATCTAATATTTTTAATAAATCTTTTATAGAGTTTTCAAACAATTATTTCTATATTTTAAGGCCATACGAAGAAAGTATAAAACCTTCTTAATAATTGAAAGTTATTTCCCTGATTATTCATTTATAAATAGAATCCGAAACACGAGATTACGAAAGCATGTTTCAACGGTCTTCGACTTGAGATCCATGCCGGCTGTGGGCGCTACTAGCCAACCTACAAGAACTCGTGCACTCGCTGGTTTTATTGACTCACCACAGTTCCTTCACTTTGTATTGGATGGTGTTCAGAGTAGTGGAACGGTATGAGCAGACGCTGAGACACGTGTTTTCAGTCCAGCATTGTCCGTCCCTTCCGCTTCTCCCGCGCCACAAAAATGTCACTGACTGTACTCGGACCAATTTTATTAAAATCACACTATACACTCGGAGCTTTTCACAGGGCGAAGAAGAGCCTGAAACAGTATTAGAAATGGTCTTCACACAATGATAGCAACATCTTTATCAAAATTGGTTTGACAGTTTTATAATTGTACCTTTTAAATCCGACCTTTATAGAATTACAATGATAAGTAGTTTTAAAAATATTATGACTAATACGTTTTTATCAATCGTCCAAGTAAAGATAATATAAACAATTTTACTTCCAGAGACGAGTAATTTTTAAGTGTTTTTTACTTAAAAACCAAAAAACCAAGAGCTAACAATTTGCATACTGGTTTTTACTGTTGCTGCTATACTGATTCCAAAAGTTATTGTTTATGAATCATTGGATACAAAGTTTTACTATATTTATATTGTCTTTTAAAGGATTTTCTATTTATATTTAAATATTTTATCTAATATAAATTTAAATTTTGGACTTTGTTAAAGGTAAATTAAAAAGTAAAATTTGTTGAAAAAAACAGAAACTTTTTAAAACATTTCTGTAATTATATTCATCTTAGATTGCAGAAAATTCACCTTTACACTACGTTAAAGTCACCTTTCAGACGTTCCTTTAAAACTGTTTTAATATTAAATAATTATTATACATCATAAGTAACGCGTAAACTAGAGAAAACCTACCTCTATAGAATTTAAAATACACAATAGAGATCCTAAAAGTAAGATGGTTTAGTTGCATTTGGTATGTAAACAACTCGTACAAAAGTTACTAATTTAAAAGCAAACTGAAATAATTGCATATAGTATCCAGTTACTGCAATTATTTATAATGATACAAAAGTTTCAATTATTTATTCCAGGAAAGTTTAGTTGAAATTCCAGGAATTGTATGTAATATGTTTCAGGTATTTTAAAAGTGGTTTTGCATCACTGAATCATTTGTTGTGCCTACAATACATATCAGATATATATTCATAATAATTCCACTTCCTTACTTTTGGTTATTTTAATCCAACAAAACTCTTAATAACTTTGGTAAAGGTTTGATTAATTTATTTGCATCGTCAAATAAAACAGTTTTTTTTATCACCTAGTTAAAAAAATGTTTAAAAACAAAGATAGATAATAAAATAGAATTGTGTGAAATCGAAAGCTACTGTTCCCTAGCGATAAAATAAAAAACTTCCTTCCACTTTTATAGTTTTGAAGAGCGACAGGTTTGAATTATATGTGTGATTTTTTGGAGTAGCCTACACGTATTTTATATACCAAGTGGCCCATAAGTCAGTTGACGCTAGAAATTTGTAAGGTCAGCTGTTGTTACAAACCATACCACAGCTGTTGGTCATTGTTGTCGTTTAGTAATTGCTGTTTTTTTTTAGTTTGAGGTTATGTTTGATAGTTGTTAGTGTGTTCATTGCTATTCGATAAACAATAGAAAGTTAACAACAGAACAACGTGTATTTGTTTTGCAAACATGGTGGAAACATGACCATAGTTATAGTGATGTGTGCGATTTGTTTAGAGAACGTTTTCCGAATGTTGAACCTCCATCTCGACAAGGTATTCACAAACTAAATTTAAGATTTGAACAAATTGGCTATGTAGCTGAACTTCCACGTTCTAGTAGGCCAACATCAGTTTGTACAGAAGATAATCTTAATGTTGTGGCACAGTGTTTTGTGCAGTCACCAACGAAATCGCAAAGGAACGCGTCCAGAGAATATGAAATATCAAGAACAAGCCTACAACGGATGCAGAAAAAACTGAAATTAAGACCATATAGGCCAACTTTACTTCAAAGCCTTAATGATGATGATCCGGACAGGCGTCTTGAGTTTTGTGAGAGTTACGTCATTCGCTGTGAAGCTGACACCAACTTTTATAAAACCATCCTTTGGAGCGATGAAGCGACTTTCAAGGTAAATGGACGAGTTAACAGGCACAATTGTGTTTACTGGGATTCTGTAAATTCTCATTTAACAATGGAAAGATATTTAAATTCTCCTGGCGTTTGCGTATGGGCAGGGATTTTCAACGGTGGGCTAGTTGGGCCTTATTTCTTTGATGGTACTGTCTACTGTAAATTCCGAGAGTTATTTAGAGATGCTTAGAGATAAGTTGATTTACCTTGAAAACAGTTCACAATTTGAACACCTTCAGCCAATAAAAGAAAAGCTGATATGGCAACAAGATGGAGCGCCCCCTCATTATGGAACCATTGTAAGAGACTTCCTAAATGAAAACTTTGATGAATGGATTGGGAGACGGGGTACCATTGAGTGGCCATCAAGATCAACTGATTTGACACCGATGGATTTTTCTGCATGGGGAATTCTCAAAAATGAAGTTTTCTCTATCAAGATTCGTGATGTTGAACATTTGAAGATGCGAATCAAATCGGAATTTGAAAACCTACAATCACGGAACATTTCTGGCAGAATTTGTTAGTCGGTGTTGAAAAGATGCGAAGCGTGCATATAGAAGAGCGTGGACACCACTTTGAGCACCTTTTGAAATGAGATTGGACATAATTTAAGTAAACTTATAATATCTTAAATGTTGTTTTTGGTTTCTGAGTAATAGATATTTATTCCACCTTGTTGTGTATTATTTCATTGGATGCATGTTTGTCAACCGACTTATGGGCCACCCAGTATTGTAATTTATTTATCATTATCGTTTATTTTCCTGAAGATAAAGTCAAAATATTTTACGTCCAAGCATGGATAAGTTTCATAATTGACAGAAATTCCCGATTCTCTTTAATTTTTGATTAGGCCAAAATCATAAATAACGTTTATACATTTGTACGCAGAAATGAAGACGAGACTCGTTGCCGTTAAAATATTGTAGAATTTGGACAAAACACTTAACTCCATTTTTATTCTTCTGTGAATTGTTTTTTTAAACTGTTTAGGGTATGATTTATTTTAAAACAGTAATATTTGTGTAAGTACACTTTAAAAACGCCTTAAAAGTTTATTTTTAATTGTAAATACGATATTATAGGTTGTACTTTACATGTGTCGATACTTGACGGTCCGCAAGTTTTATTATCCGGATGATGGTCCGGTTGCAAGGTGTCCGGATTAGAGGGAGTCGACTGTATCACGTTTTGATACATTTTTAGCGGTGACTATTGTAAACGAAATCAAGTCAATAATTTATCGGACGTAGAGATATTGATGAATGTATAAAACACATTTTGTCTATTTTTCATTTAATTATGTATTTTATTACAAAATTGAAAACAATTTTACTCCTTTCACTTTTAGAGGTTTATCATTATTATTTGCTGATAGTTGTGACCTGCTACTAAGAAACGCCACACATACACCATGAGGTCCTCGGTGTACTCCATGTCCATGTGGAAGCTCACAACAAACCTCCTCTGGAATGTAGCTGGTGTCACGATAATATTGTCTAGAATATGTTTGCCTCGGTAATGTGAAGGCATCACATGCACATAGAACGTGGAGAGAAGGTATGTTGATGGATTGTTCTCTAATCCCATCAGGAGGAGGTGTCTCTTCTGAGAGTTGTATCCAGACTGACCAACAACATCACTTCCGGCTTGCCAAAACCCAGCAGTGTGTTGTTTGTTCATTCAGGCCATCAATGAAGTCGTCTATCTGTCTGTAACTGCTGCCATCTCTCTAATGGATGATAATTCGTTTGTTCTACTCGGCATCCTATACCAACACAGTAAATATTGTATGTGCATTTGCCGTAATTACCTTTAACTTAGCTATTATCCTTCGTCCAATTGTTTTGGTAGTTACACATGGTAGTGTCTTGACATTTTGTGTACAGTTTTTGAGTAATTTAGGTTTGAAATTTTCAAACAGCCGCCATTTTGAAATGCATGATTTGTATAATCGCTTATTTTTCTTGAGAAACACCATTATAAGGATAAACTGTATGCCAAGTTTGAACTCAATCAGTCTAACATTTCTCTAGATTTGAATTATTCTGTAAAAAAAGAAAATGGCGGATATCTGGAAAACGAAGTGGTTTTGAAAAAAATTCTTCTTGATTTTCACTTTATTTTGACCCATAGAACCATTTCTCGAAGTTTGGCTGTTTACTAATGGGACACTCTGTATAACAAAGCAATATATATGCAATAGTGTGAAATGTACTCATAGATGTTAAATGCACCTTAAAACCTGATTTGTAAATTTTATGTTCTTTCGAGTTTTATGAGTAACGAACTGGCGGAAAACAAGATTTTTAGCGTTTATTGGTGCATAACTCATAATTTACATAGGCATAAAAGGGATGTATTTATTGATTTGGGCGAAACTCATTGTGCGTTTTTGGGCCATGTAACTCATATCTAAAATAGTTTTTTTATTGCGTGTAATGACAAGGCACAATAGTTACCCAATAGTCCTTTCATTTGTTTAATCACATTTGCGAACGAAGCCAGCTAGTTTAAAATACATTTTAAACATGAATAACATTTCGTTATTAATTTTTGTATAACAC
>JAGFPH010000378.1:600115-611038 GCA_018207615.1 Philaenus spumarius
AATGGCTTCCTCGCATAACAAAAGGAGAGATGTTAATGTTTATTTATTTCTTACAAATAACTATTACTTATAATAGTACTTACAGTTATTATTATTTGTTTTACTTTGTGAACTACAAAGTGGAAATACTTGGTTTATGAAATTAATCAGTAAATACTTGCGTTAGATCCTTCAATAGAAATTCAATCAGTAAAAGCTTTTATTGAGTAGATTTTATTTTGTATTCTACTTGTTCAGATTAAGATCATTTCTGAATTACTACTGCAAAGTAGCAGCAAGAGATTGTAATACAATTATAGTGATATTGATATAATAGTACACGATGCAAACTAAGCTTATATGATATAAATTATATTTATTGTCGAGTACTATTTTAGGTAAATATGTACATCAAAGAGTAAAATAACAAGATGTTACGGATTTCATTAATTGAAACTACAATGACTTGCTAGTCAAGAAGATTAGTTCTAATAACGAAAGGACATGCAAATTCTATAAACATAACTAAATTCACTGCTCAAGCTTTAAGACAAATAATAATTAGATTTATTCCGATATTTATAGAATTGTTTTCTTTTTCAACATATTGCATACTTGGCAATAAATCGTTAAACTGAAAAACTTAAAATAAAAACCTTTGTTTGACAAGACGTAAAGTATTATTCTATTAAGTTTAAGTGTTTTGAACTTAAATGATTATTTTTGGATATAAATGGAATATCGAATATGGAGATAATGAATAAGTTTGAAAATAATAAATCGGGTCAAATTAAAATGGAAAGAAATTGATTGAATAAATCAAAGTCAACTAATTAACTTAATTATAGTAATTACAGTTTTAGTTTAAAAAAACAAGCGATACGAATAAGTATTGATAAAAGCAGATAGGAGGAACAAGATAGTTAAAATACAATATATTATATTCTATAAAATTGAGAAAATACATTAAATATGTAATTAGTAGCGTAGTTAAATCTAAAAGCACAACTTTATGATTTCTAACAAAGAATAGTTTCGTACCTACTGTCTATAGATGAAGCAAGTTCGTTGTGTGTTTTGTATAAATTTATAATTTCTTTATTAAAACAAGCTCGTTTGAAGATATCTTGTTTGAGTTACTGATATTATACGTAACTTGACTTTACTAGAAGACAAATAAAAACAGAAATAAAGATTTCGATTTGTCAGTTTAATCCACAACTCATGAAATTCCTTTCTACTTTAACTATGCTTGGAAATATAACTGTTACTTACAAATTAATTGTAAAGCTAAATTACGCTAACCCAAATCTTAGTTTTTAAATATTTTATATACTTATGTAGGTTAGGTTAGGTCGGGTTAGGTTAGGATTAGGTCAGGTTATATTAGGTTAGGTTCGGTTAGGTTAGGGGTTGGTATATTATTTTGGGTTATATTGTTTAGGTTAGGTTGTATTAGGTTAGGTTATTTTAGGTTAGGTTAGGTTCGGTTCGGTTATTTTTGGTTCTTTTCGGTTGAGTTAGCTTACATTAGCTTAGGTTAGGTTATGTTAGGTTAGGTTAGGTTAGTTTAGCTTAGTTTAGGTTATGTTAGGTTATATTAGGCTAGTTTAGGTTAGGTTATTTTATTTTTGTGTATCTTAGATTCGGTTCAGTTAGGTTCGGTTTGGTTCGGTTCGGTTAGATTATTTTAGGTTACCGTACTGTCTGGAGTTGAAACATTTTATCTTTTTAATATTTTTAGTAGGGTATAAGTATTATTCTTTTCTTAATTAAAAAATGAATTTTTAAAACAATATTTCCTCCTCGTCAACATTTTGCATTAATATGTAATTTCCATCACTTCAATCAGACTATCTGGGAAACATTCTGATCAAATCATATTGCGGGGATTGAAATTCTATTAATTTTTATCTGCAAATTGTTGTCAATAACAAAGTGTATTATTGATGTGGTATTGTTAACGATATTACCTTCTTGACTATGAGAAATACAGTTTAATTACATCAAAGCTATAAAACTAAGAGTAATTAAACTATAAAACTAACTGAAGTGTATATCTAATGGGAATTGTGTCTGCTTCGGAGTAGAGATTGCAAACTGCATTCCGCGTTTACTTGCAATAAGAGAAACAATTGTATTAATTAAACTAAAATGTACATAGTATTAATAGCAGTTAGTTAATATTAAGAGGATAACGGGTTGTAACCAACTAGGCCTACCTCTAATTTATATTAATAAACTTTGAGTTTGACGAGAGAGAACTAATTTTTTAAGAATAGTAACAATTCACAATCATACAATTAGAGATCAAGCCAGTTTTAACGACAATATCGTCTTCCTAAGTGTTATATAGACTAAAACTTATAATTAATTGATATATCTAGTTTTGTATCACTGAGGATGACGACTTTGACGCTAAAACGCGTTTGACCATTAAAGGTATGTGTGTTAATTTTAGTGTAGCCTATTGTTATTATTATTTTAAATACCACTAATTTACACTATTAGGCCTATGAACTATATAAAATTTCATATATTTAAACTAAGAAAGCATTTCTTTATCTAAATATATGCAAAGACTTACAGAATATGTATATGTGCAATATTAGTTACGGATTTTTGTTACAGCGGTTGTAGCGTCCTTTGTAATGTTTTTACCCGACTGAACGAATTAGGTAGAGACATAGGCAACCTGTGTAGAAAGTTCCAACTGTATCATACCGGACGAACGCCTTTAGACACACTACTTTCCTTTCCTGTAAATAAAAAACTTAGTACATCAACGCGTTTTTATTTATAAACTTTATTGTATAAACTATAAACAGTTTGAACAATTTTCTTCTGTATGAAGTGATTGCACACTTACATTTTCAACTTATTTTTCATTATTATGTGGTCAAGTCAAATGAATTTTTTTTACAAATTATAGAGGTACATTATATATTTTTTATTTCTTGGAATTTCATACTAAAAAAAGTATGCGATTTTCTTGTTTCCAAAACCAAAAAGAGTATTCGTTTGACAGCACTTCTCTAAACATTTCTGGGGTCTTTTCTGTTATATCCCCGCATTTACAAACTATTTTCTATAGAATGAGGATTAATCGGGATAGAACTACAAATGTGAAAAATAATATTCACTCACCATTTAAAGGTATTATTGCTTGGGAAAAAAATAAACAATTTTTAAACATGCGCAACTTTACTAGGCTAACCTATGGCAACAGAAATGCAAAAATAATAATACAAAAACACCTAAAAGGTTCTAACCTAACAGGTTTAGTCACAGTATTTTTACCTGCATTCAACATTTAACAGTAAAAAGTAAAACAACGACGTTGTCTGCAAAAATATTAGACTAGAGTCGAATAGTAAAGTTACGCGTTTGTGATAACCCTTTTCTAATATCAAAAAAAAAAACTGGAAACTTCCTTCCTTATATGTTATCGAGTAGTTATAAATAGTTATTTGGACATTCCCGATTAATCCTCATTCTATAGAAAATAGTTTGAGAATAGAAAATAGTTTTAGAAAATAGTTTGTAAATGCGGGGATATAACAGAAAAGACCCCATTTCTGATAAACAACCTGCTAAAATTTTATTGCTATACAGAACTTTTGCTTAGCTATGTTCGAGGGTCATTCGAAATATCCTCTTTTAATTTACCTTACAGTAAAAGGGAATAAATCAATAACGTTCATATAGGGATAGTTAAAATTTCAAGAAAATCATCAGAATTGCAACTACAAGAAGTAGGCCTACAATATTAGGCTACATACTAAAAAATTAAAATCTATTAATTGAGCAATTGGCATTGACAGTATTTAGGCCTATGTGGAAATACGTTTTTATATACCACACTCCTAAAAAATTATTTAAAAATCTATTTTCTTGTCAGAATAAGTGAAATAATACACATTTCACTTAATAATAATGACATTTTGGAACATCACTAAAGGCAAAAACAACATATTTGTGTTCTTAATAAAATATATTAGTTAATAGTTTAACAGCATAGAAATAATGCTTAATACAGTTTAAATAATACATGACTTAATGGTCTTTTGCTGTACAAAGTTTGTTTATTACAAGCTGTAAAGTTCGTTGATTTATCGGCAACTCTACTTTATTTTCGTAGAACACAATATATTCTGTAAAGCTTTGCAGCAAATCAATGTCTCATCCAATTTAATCCTTCAGCAACGGAAATTAGACTAGTTTATAAAGATTATTTATTCTATGGTTTATTAAAATCCTGATATTTCTGATCAGATTGTTTTTATCAAACTGAACACTAGTGATGAACCTAGTAAAGTATCTACGTCAATGTGTTACATTCTGTCAGTTTTGTTTGTTTGCCAATTTATTAAAACTTACAATTAATAAACGGTACAAAAACTGGCACATACTTTCTCACAAACATATTTGAATTATTAAACAGATTCACTGTGACTTCATAATTGTATTCAAGTAGGAGCGTAACTAATAAATATTATTATTATTAGCTAAACGAGAATGTTTAAAAAGATACTGTTTTTTTAATATGGTAGGGTGCTTTAAGGGCTACAAATAAGCTAAATTTTATCAAATCAGTTTTTTTTATAAAAAACTAATAACTGTTTTTTTGGGGGGTTTTGGCCAGAAATGGAGTTGTTTTTCAAAAATTTTCATAACCTTTTTCCGTGCATCTATACCGGCCTAATTGACATGTTTGGTGCAAATTGTTCGAAATCGATCGAATAGTTTTCTTTCTATATAGGCCTATACATACAAACATACAGACATTTTGTAAAACCCACTTTTTTTAACTCATGGGGTCCCAAAACGGATATTTCCACAAAAATCTCAACATCGATTTTTTGCGATCACTATACTTTCTATATACTATAGTATAGTGAGGAAGTAAAAAATCACTTGTTTTGTATAATTTAAGGTGATTTTGAAGGTTGTACATTTCCAAAGAAAGACGCCGTTACGTTTAATTTCATAAAACGGACACTGCCTATCAAATATTTTAATTAAAATCTTCCCTTATTAAAATGCTTGTTTGTTTGTGAGACTGTGCAGGACTTGCAGAGCAACCACTGTACCGATTTTAACAAAATATTGAACAGTCGTGTGCTTAGTACTAGTAGCCTAATTCAACCTATTACCTAACTTCTGTAAAATGTGTAGGCAACACCCAACGCCACACGGGAAATTGGAAAACAAACATCTTCTGGGGGTTTAAATGCAAATTCTCTTTTGTGTACAATATACAGGGCGATTTTTAAGTATGGAACGGCTCTATATTGCGTAACTGAGATGTTCTTGGCGGAAGAAGCTTATTCAGATCTGCTTAGTTTTAAAAATCCAACATTTTGGTGTTTTTGGAATTTTTCTTGGATATTATCTTGGATTCAATTTTATGTTTTAAATGCGATGGTGATCACGTGACACGTCATTTCAATGTGAAATTTCAAGGAAAAAAAACAATAGCGTAACCCATTTTTTAATAGATGCCCTGTTTTCGAGATATAAGTAATCAAAGTTGCAATTTTGGGAAAATTGTGCTAGCAATAAAAAATGTTGAACACACTGCAAAAACCACAGAATCATGTCTTACCACAGTTCAAACTAAATTATTATATATTCTATGTTTGAAAAATGCAATAAAAAGGTTTATGCAGTGTGTTCCACTTTTTTTATTGCTAACACAATTTTCCCAAATTTGCAAACTTTGAATACTTTTAAATCGAAAACGAAGGCATTTATTGAAAAACGGTTTACGCCGTTGTTTTTTCCTTGAAATTTTACAATGAAATGGCGTGTCACATGACCACCATCCCATTTAAAATCCAATATGGCGGATCCAAAATTTCTAGAATGTTGGATTTTAAACCTATGAAGACGCGCATAAGCTTCTTCCGCCAGCTACGCAATATAAAGCCGTCTCCTTACTTAAAAATCACCCTGTATAAATATATTTAAAACTGAGTAAATCATTCGGTGAGAAATATCAGTAGAGGTTTCGGCACTAAGTACATATTGGGGGACCAATGAGAGAGACGTATTTGGTCACGTGACCAGTCTCTGGCCAATCATATGCACGCTCTCCCTTAGCCTGCCCCACCGCCAAAGGTGATCGGCCCGCTTGCCTTTGACTGATCACGTAACCAAATCCGGCTCTCTTATTGGCCGCCACCAATTTCGTTCTGAAGTACTCATTTCTCTACTGATATCATCTGACCGAATAATTGCAGGTATATTTTTATAAGCAAAACATTTCAGACAAAATAGTTCAGTATTCATTTCTAAACACTGTACATTCAATTCGGGATTGACGGCGGTCAAGATTTCCGTACCACTAAATTTAACAAAGTTGTATTAACAACACTTGAACACCCTACATCAAAACTATACAGGGTGTTACAAAAAGGTTGGGCTGGCTAAAACCATAATTGTTTTAGTTATTTTTGTAGCCGGCTATGCAGATTCAGATTCATTTTGCTCATTTACTTCAAAAAAGCATTTTGTCTCTCGTTAAAAAAGGAAAATATTTTGTCTCATACACTTTTTGTAAAGTTAACGGTTTTCAAGATATTCCACGTTAAAAATTTGTAACGGCCGCCATTCTTAAAATTATAAAAATAAATTCTTTGTGCTTGGTACACTTGTTAATCGTAACATATAAAATGCTTATTCCAAATTTGAAATCGATATCTTATCTATTTCCAGAGTTACAGTGAGTTTTTGTACAAAAACAAAATGACGGATTACGGCTAAACTAAGCCGAAATCGGAAAAATGTTACAATACATTTTCGACTTATTTTTGCATGTAGAATCTGAATCTGCATAGCCAGCCCAACCTTTTTGTAACACCCTGTAGAGAAAATGCATCGTCTCCATCAAACAATTAATTATCGTACACCGTATGATAGGAAAACATATTTTGTACCACTTCTTCACTAGTTTCCTTTAAGTAAATACAATGTCCACTTTCTTAATCTCTCTGTTAAAAATGTGTATCCAATATTGCTATTCTTTCTTCAGTTACATGTACTTGTATTTTCTGCACTAACGGATCGCAGAAATAAACGTTAGCATTTAGCAGCACGTTTAAAGATTTAAACGACCAAAGAACAACAATTAAAATATAATTTGTCGTCTAGAACAAAGAAGAATGTTTGCTCGAGTTATTCAGAACACAATAACAATCCCAGTCCAAGCTTTTAACTTACAACTGACATAGGTACAGACTTTGTCCAAGTGTAAATGCAATTTTACCTTAATCAAAATGAGTGATGCAGAAAGTTCAGTCTTGAACAAAGGACAGAATAAATAACTTTCCAATTTGTCTCATTTACGGTGCTGAAGGATTAGTTGACAAATTTATTGCGAAGCTTTTCGGAATTAATTGCGTACGAAACACAAATCACTAAAATGTATAGCTTGTATAACAATCACTGTATTTTTTTTCGGACGAGGCACGGAGTATTATCATTGTATTTGGATAACCTGTATTTATTATTCATGATCTATGGTATTATGTACCTATCTTGAAGTAAATTGTGCACATACTAGTAAAAATACTATCCTGCAAGGTTTATTTGTCATCATGCCAAAACTTAAGTTTCGTACACAAAAGTGGTATACCAGTTTTGAAGACGGAATTCAGAATTATTTCTACGTACTGGGATTCATAGTTACAGATCTTAAAGTCTGTAATTCGGTTTTTTTTATGCGTTATTAAAACCTTATTATTTTTTCCTAAATATATTAGTAACAAACACGAATAATCATTACAAGAAATTTAAATGATGGCCATTCTTTCCAAGATAAAGCCTTTATGTCCGTCCTCGTGGGTTTCCGTTAAATTAGACAAAATGTATGTATAACTTCCTGGATTGTATATTATGAATAATATGTAATAGGTTAATTACCTCGTATATACTACGTCAATCTATCCAAATTGATTCCTAGATGGATTACAGGTTTCGACGGGTATGCCGTCATCATCAGATCTATATATGAATAAAGTTTTTTAGCTTGCTAAGGCATCGTCTTCTTATTGGCACATAAACTTAGTTAAATAGTTTAAAGATAAATAATATAATAAATTAGATTAAAAATCAGTGACACATATAAACACATAAACATAATATTACGATACTACGAATCGAAATACGCGAACCGATGTTGAAGTCGGTGCACAAGAGTCGAATGTGAATGCCGGAAAGTCGATATTGTACTCGATAAGTAATAAGTACAAATTAAATTTTAATATGTTTTATGTTTCACGAGAATACCAATGTGTGACTACTTTCAAATAATGTTCATTTGTATAACTACATATTACACTATATATGTTGTAACAATCCAAAATATATTTAAATATATGGATAGAAAATTAATTAACTAGCTGACCCGTGCGAAGCATTCGCATTCTAACTTACTTAAATCCCACTTAATTAAAGTACACACCTTATATTTAGTATCGTATAGTGCGTATTTGGTGCGTAAAGTACACACCTTATATTTAGTATCGTATAGTGCGTATTTGGTGCGTCATATAGCAATGTAGTGGCGTAACGGCAGCTCTCCAGCTGGGTATTGTTATCATCAGTGTTGCCAACGCCAGGAAAATTGTATTTTTTCAATACGCAGCACCTATCGGAAATTATTCGAAACTCTTCAAAAAACATTGGAACATATGATTTTCATACGGACGGCAATATAATTAATTCGGAAAACTAAAAGAACCAAAATTCAGATCAGGAAATAGGGATGGTCTATAAGAAACGATTGTATATAGAAGAAGTGTTTTAATTAAATATGTTAAACTAACTACGTATTATTATTTTTGTAAATGCATTTTAACAAAATTTATAGGAATATACAAAATGTTAATCATATTATACTTCATCTCATTTTAATTCATGCACATAATACATACGGTAAAATTCAAGAAGGAAAGAGGAAATCATACGTTTAAAAAAAGAAGAAATTTTCAGAGTTAACAAAGGAAGCCTATTGTAAATGAATAAATTAATTTTTAAAAATATTGAAGAAAAGATACGATTTTATACTGGTAAAACTTTTAGATGAAACTGTATCTTATTAAATGTTTGATTAATTTAACATTGAATACTACTGTCAATAATAAAGTTTCATATACATAGGCCTAAACGAATGTTCAATATTGAGAAGACTATAATTGGTAAGAATGTTCTAATTTATAACCTCATTTCTGTTTTGTTATATTTGTTCTCCGAACTGCCAAGAAACGAAACTTTTATATTATAAATAAACTGATATTGCCTGTTTTTTTAATGTGTATAATAATTTATGTGTGGACAATTGAACTTGGTGCTTCCATATAGACTTGTGCTCATTTTATCCACATTACCATTTATCATATAATAATTTTCATTCATCCTTTGTTTATCCTAAAATCACTTCTTGTTTTGAATATTATTTTATTATATATATATATATATTCCTTTTATGTTGATCTAATTTTTTTTCTTGCACCAAACCCCTCCCCGAAGTTAATTTATCTTTGTGTTCTATTCTATAAATTTGTTCCAATACCATATTATATTTTTTATAAATGTTTTCAACTTTCACAATTTGTTTTAAATTTGTGTTACTTGTATTCACCAAATATTCTGAAATAAAATATAATTTAAATTTGTATCAAAATATTATACCTTATTTTACTTAGAAAATATTAACAAATTAGAAGCAACAAATAAAATAGTAGTGAGCTATTACAATGTATATGTGTTTTTTAAATGGATAACTAGCATGTTTCATAACAATAAAATAATGAAATAACCTTCAAAAAACTTTTTTGCAGAAATAATGCCTTTTGTTACAAAAATTTTTGTTTTGTATACTACCTTCCATCACCCATGTTCTAGGTCTGTTTTTTCGCTTCTCCAGTTTAACACTGCCATTCAATCTTAAATTCAATTTAAATGGCATTCACAGTGAACCAGAACCACAATCCAGTCAAAAAAAATATTGGATGGACAAAAAATACTACTAACTCGAAAATCAGACAAACGACTAATTTTTTAGCGTATCACTCTTGAAAATTATCAGAATATAGAATTTATTAGAATTTAGAATTAAATTCTCTACAACTTTCACTCTCGACTATTTTCGATCAGAGTAGTTTTCCCGAAGATGATGATCGCTTGAAAACTAGTGTACTTTGATTTTGGCCCAAGATGGATAAATGACCAATTTTCAACTCGCAATTCTGCCCATACTATTGAACCGAATTATAGGTATGAGGAGTCATTTGACGCAGAGTTTAATCCTCTTTTGGAAACAACTAGTGGACCCAGCTATGCTTCGCTATTGCTGGATTTAATTTAAAGGGTAGTAAAATTATTCCATTTCATTACATTGACTTGTAATCGAATTGCAAAATGGTTTTTACAAATTTATATGCTTCACAAATTTAGATTTATAGTTTGTAAACCTTTATAGATAATACAGTAAACCTTTTATTTGCTTTAACCTAATCTAAAAAAAATGATAGTTGTGAAGAAGTGTAAAAACCTGATTCTAAATTAACCCAATTGGTTGCAAATAAACGTGTTTTGGTTCATTGTAGGCCTAACCTAAAATTATGTTCAGTTTTCGATCCAACTAAGCTGTTTTATATATATTATGTAACAACCAATGTTTGAATTGAATTAATATATAGTAAGCATTTTTAGTTAATTTTTGTTTTTGTTATCTAACCTAAAAAAGCTGTTGATTTTGAATAATAATAAACTGATTATAAATGCTAAGTAAAGTTGCCATGGTAATGAATGTTAGCAAACACGTGTTATATACTTATAATTAAATAAATACCTTATTTATATATAAAACTGCTCGCAGTCCAGTAATCGTTTTTTTTAATCGGTGACGACCGTTTCGCCTATTTCATTCAGGCATTG
>JAGFPH010000379.1:0-15370 GCA_018207615.1 Philaenus spumarius
CGTTTGGTAATAAACGTATAAGAGTGAGAATAGTGTTATTTTTATTTTTTTTTTTTAATATAAATTCCTTCTCACCCGTCAAGCTCAAAGTGTATTTTATTACAGGTAAAGTGTGTCATTGTATCTCATCCGTCCGATTTGTTTCTGTCATAATAGATTTATTACACTCCCAAAGTACCTGCACTATGTCTATTTGTTAATATCTTGAATATTACTGGACTAGACACTTTTCTTTTATAAACATGTCAACCCATGAAAAATATATTGCATTATCAAAAAGCCGACGGAGTTAACAACATTTTTGTCTCTTCTTTGCTACTAAGAAATTGTTAAAAATATGTTTTTCCACCTTTACGTTTGATATTTATCGACTAAAAATAATGTAAACTAGAACTTTTAAACTGTTTCAAAAAACTTCAAGGCTTTTTATATCAATATGAGTTAATTGCTTTTATCCGAGTTTGATAAAAGTATATTTGGACTGTTAAAGTTTCTTTTGTTCAAATTACAGATTATTTATTTAATACTTTAAACTAATGTTAAAAGAAGTTTTTAATATTTTTGAAAGAATACCATCACAACACACAGGAGACCGCATTAACATAGGAGGTGAATTATTATTTGTAGTTTACTATGAAACTAAAGCTTTTAGCAAAGGTTTTGTTCAAACAGAAGCCTATTAAACAAAGAAGCCTATAACTATATCTACTAAACGAATTGAATGAAGACAAAATATTGTATATTGACGAAATCTGGGCTGTCTTAAGTATGAATTTGTGTTTCGTTTACAGAAAATGGTCATCTCGTCCATTCATGTAGCTGGTTTATTTTGTAAAATGTTCAATGTTATGGAATTAAAACCGTATTTTGAACTTTTTAAACACAGAGTATCAAGTTGGTATCTCAAAAATTAGCCAAGTTAGAGCCATGAGACTTATCAACGTGCATTTCAATTTTAGGTTTACTGATTGCTCCAACTCATTTCAGTCTCTTCCAATTATTCTGTAAATTTTCAGAATATCATCACTTGCAACGTTTTTACTAGTTAAACACGTCAGCATAAATATGTTCAGTAACTATAAACCATTTTTGGCATATACTTATTAAACGCGAGGCAGTTGAAGTATGTATCAGTTCTGTTGTTTGTATCCATTGTTTACTATCATTAAATATTTCGTATAATTAATAGTTAATGTCCTCGACACCAGCTGATATTTTTTGGTCCTAGGACCAAAAAGAGTTACTTTAGCACCTCAATACATGTATTGAGATTTTTGAAGCAGTATGACGAAAATATGTTTTTGTAGGTCATGCTGGTCATAGGATTATATTTTTCAACACATACGATTTTTACATACCGTATCCATTTTGGTCATATCTTATAACTTAAAAATTGCCCTCTACTATTTAAAAAAAATCTCTGTAAAATTTAATCGTCATTCCCGTAAAAGTATTAAAGTAACAATAATCTGTTTGCATATGCTTTGCTGTGAGTTGCCGCTTGGGTTGGTGAACGAAGCGAGCATTGAGCCCTATAGTCTTGAATACAAGTTGTAACTAATCTTAACATTATCAGAACCAGTAATTAATTATAAAGGATATTAATTAAGTGTAGTAAGTTTTAAAAATATGTTCCATTCATAAGCAATATGCTTCAATCTATATACATATAATCCAAATACCACTCAATGACTCACTCATCACGAAATCTCAAAAACCACCGAACGGTTGGAATGAAATTTGGTATGTAGCTTCCTCAAGGGCCGTAGGTGATCACTAAGAAAGGTTTTTAAAAAATTCGAATTTTTAGCGGGCGGGGAGGGTAGAGAGGTTAAAGTTTCTAGAATTCCCCATAAGAAATACATAGTATAATATATTTATTGATATATATTTTTGGTTAATATACATTTGACTTTGATTTGTCTATCCGTGAAAAGATGGATCTGGCCAGCTAGTAAATTATAGGAAAAAGAAAACTATTTGAAAAATTAAATGTACTGGTATTTCATGTGGTGGAAATTCGAATTTTGATTGTAAATTAACGAAATTCAACTTTTTTTCATGCAATTAGTTGTAATTTATTATTACCAAATTCTTAATTCGTATCTTGACGCTAAGAGGAAAAGAATGGGAAAGGGCAAAGAGGAAGCTTGGTGGAATTAATGATAAATAAATAAGTAAACATGTAAAATGCCTTAGAAGTAAACAATTTAACTATTAAACGGTAGAATAATTTACCAAATAACTAGAGATAAGTGATAATTCAATTTAAAAGAAATGGAAGCAACGTTAAGTATTTTTTTTATAATTAAAAACAAATATTTTTCCCGTGCAGGGAAAGCAAAGGGATATGAGCTCATACTGCCGCGAATGTGATCAACAAATTATTTGTTTGATTCGTTTTGTATACAAAAATCGTGTGTAGAAAAATATAAAACAATGACCAACACAAACTACAAAAAATAGTTTCGTCATGCTGCTTTAAAAACAACGTATATGGTTGAACTACTCGAAATCAATTTTGAAAAAATCAAAATGGCTGTAACTCAACAATTTTAAATACTCCCAAATAGCATTGTGTAGCATATCGTTTGAAAGCTTATTTAATTACAAATCAAAAAAGAATAATAATTAATATTTAACAAAATTAGTACAGCAAAATAGGACAACGTCGGAAAACACGACTTTGTTGGTTTTTTGCCGCCATTTTTAGTCGGTTAAAGATATGGATGTACAAATTTCACCGTTGGTTTTCTCTTGAAATTCTACATCGAAATAATGTATCACATGACCACCTTCCTATTTAAAAAATTAAAGTTGTATTCAAGATGGTGGATAAATATTTTGAAATCTTAATAAAATATAATTTTTACATAGAGTAGGTTCCTCAATCACAGCTACCTTCAAATTTCCCTTAAATACGAAATATTAAACCGTCTCCAGACTTTTCAGCACCCCTGTATATGTATGAAATTAAAATTAATTTATTAAAGAAAATCATACAGAAATATAATAATAATTATTCAAACAAATATAAAGAAAATATAAAAAAGAATATATTGACTGAATACAACGGTTAAAAACGAAAATTTCCTAATAATAAGGGCTCTGAGCTACTGAACGGAAGGAAAATGACTGAACCATCAATTTCTAACTACAAACAATAGCAAACAAATATTGAGTTTCCGACTAACAGCAAAAAACCTTCTAGACTTTGTCTAAATATTAACAAAAGAAGTCAACTCCCCGTATATGCGACTAAGAGTGGATGCCGTGCGAATACGAGCGATCGCAGCGCAGCCTACAAATACCAATTGTAAGTAGGAGTGTATAGTGTGTTTGTATCCCAGCATGTCAAATGAGGAGGATTTGAGAAAAGTAGTGAAATATGCTCTAAAGACCGAAAAACCGGTTTATACGCTGAAATTATTGGTTGGACGTAACGGGATCTCCCCATCTAGTTTTGCCTCCCCGTTACGTGTTGTGCGTACTTGTAAATCTCCCCGTGTGATACGTCCTACAAACACACCCACACACAGACACACACACAGACATCACTCCGAAAACCACTTGTTTAGGTTCAGGGGGACCCTAAACGGATATTTCCACCAAAAACTCAAACTCGAAAATTTTGAAGCATACAATACTTTCTCCATATACTATGGTATAGGGGGAGAAAGTAAAAACACCAACAAGTGTACTTGTAGATCCTATTACTTTAAATGAGCAATTCTTGTATCTATCTTTGTATCTGTCGCGGATCTCGAAAACGGCTCTAACGATTTTGATTAAAATTGCATACTGGGGGTTATTTGACGTCAGGAAATGAATGCGCTAGGTCTTATGCCTTCAAAAACGCGCATAAAGTCTGAAAAATGCGCATAAAATTTAAAATCTGAACTTCTTTTTATACCACCATTCAAGTCACTTAGAAGGTGAATAGGTACAGCTTCTTTTTATACCTCCTTCAAAGTCACTAAATATTCGAATAGATACATTACAGGTACAATCCAGATGTTAAAAATACTGAACGATGCTCGTTCACTCAGGTACAAACGATCTAAAGATTAGCGAGAGCCTTTAGAGATTTTTCCAACTGCGAGCGAAGCGAAGCAGCCATCTGAGGCCGTAGGCCAAGGCGGGGTTAGGACGCGATGCGTCCAGGGGCAGAGCCCCTAGTATAACTAAAAAGTAAAAATGAAATTTCATATTTTTAATTAAAATGAACATCCATGGACAACATTCTCTTTCATTGAAACAAACTTGCACGACAATCGGTCCGGTCTCCAGAAATAGATATCACTAGCGTTGTAACCTAAAACCCAAATTGCCTTTAAAAATATACCGATTAAATAAAAATATACTTTTCGCGCCTGGACGTGACGGGTGTTTATAGCCGCACCTTTAACCTGACTGCGAACAATACACAATTTATGAAACACAAATTCTTCCAAGCCTCAGTATCCAGATAAAATTCTAGCACCTGTGCACACAGTGCAATAAGCATTCCAAATTAGGCATAACTCGTTAAAATATTTAACTAATTGCAACGGAGGATTGACACTCGGACAAAGGTTTGTCTAGACAAGACAACGACAGAAGAGTGGCTGACCGTGATCGATCAAGGTTAAAATGTAGATTTACTCCATTTCATGCTTTGTTGTCGTCAACAGTTTTACTGTTAGCATACGTTCTGCAAACAGACCTGCGCAGTAACGACAGCCTCAAAGGATCTCCGTCATTTCCATCTAGTACTATAATCATGAACTATTCATTGTTTTAATTCCATTGGAGGTAGTGCTGCAATTTGGTACATATAGTTAAGTGATATGCAGGTGATTCAGGAAGAACGGAAAAACTTTCAGGACGTGTTCTACTAGTGAAAATAAAGAAAAAAGTTCCTACTATAAACATAGGTCAGGAAATGCTTCGTTTTCCAGATATCCGCCATTTTGTTTTTCGAACAAAGTAATTTATATCTAGAGAAATGTTTGACTGATTGAGTTCAAACTTGGCATGAAGTTTAACCTACCAATGATATATCTCAAGAAAAATAAGCGATTAAATCCAATCATGCGTTTCAAAATGGCGGCTGTTTGAAAATTTCAAACCTAAATTACAAATAAAACGTACATTTGGACGAAAAATGTCAAGACACCTTTTTCGCAGCCCTTTTAATTCCCTATTGGATAGAGTAACTATCAAAACAATCGGATGAAGGATAATAGTTAACTTAAAGATACAGTAGAGCGTCGAAAATCCGAACTAATTGGGACCGATGGGGGTTCGGATTATCAATTTGTTCGGATTTTTGAAAACAACCAAGAAAATTCCATTTAGGCTTAAAATATATGCCCTTTAATCGATTAAAGTGGTTTACAGTACAAGCAGTAATGTAATTACAATACAGTATGTAAGACTACTTGCATAATATGATTTAGAAAAACCTGCGCAAACACAGTAGGGCCAACATGATTACACTTGTACAGTGAATCTCAATTACAGTACAGTACATAATTAAAATATCACTTGTACATTTTAGTTAACACAAACTAAAAATAAAAAAATACTGTAGGCCTACAGTACACTACTGTATGTACGACACACTGTTATATAATAATGATTACACAAAGAGAAATGAATAAACTTTTTGTATGTTTATTGCTACTAGTGAAAAATTTGACAGCCAGTCTGCAGTGAGGACGTGTGAAAGCACGTATTATGAAATGTTTAAAAAGAGATAATAATGTCAAACCGCGATGAAGATTTTTGTGAAATTTTTAACGACGCAATAATTGGAATTTGCGAAAACGAAAAAGAAAATTTTGCAGGGGCTGTCTTAGAACACGTTCGGATTTTTGACGTTTCGGATTATTGACGTTGGGATTATCGACGCTCTACTGTAATAACATCATACGTACCCACAATGTTGTGTTTACTGTGTTGGTATAGGATGCCGGGTTGAACAAACCAATTATTACACATAATTGAACTATTATCCTTCTATCCGATTGTGTTGACTGTGAGACCATCCGCTAGGGAATCAAAAGGACTACAGAAAAGGTGTCTTGACTTTTTCTGTTAAAATGTACGGTTTTTGAGTAATTTAGGTTTGAAATTTTCAAACCGCCGCCATTTTGAATCGCATAATTGGATATAATCCCTTATTTTTCTTGAGATAGATTATTGTTAGGTTAAACTTCATGCCAAGTTTGAACACAAACAGTCAAACATTTCTCTAGATACGAATTATTTTGTAAAAAAAAACCCAAAATGGCGAATATCTGGAAACGAAGCGTTTTCGTACCTATGTTTAGAAACTTTTACGTTCTCCCCCTATACCATAGTATATGGAGAAAGTATTGTATTCGTCAAAAGTTTCGAGTTTGAGTTTTTGGTGGAAATATCCGTTTTGGGCCCCCCTGAACCTAAGTGGTTTTCGGAGTGATGTCTGTGTGTGTGTCTGTATGTGTGTCTGTGTGGATGTTATCAGACCTAGAGCCTAAACCAGTCGTCCGATTTTGATGAAATTTGGTATAGAGGTACTAATCCACGGTATCTCCAGGCGTTTTTTCATTTTTGTGAATTTTTTTTATTTTTAAGGGTAATTTTCCCATAAAAACCCTTAAAATAACGGAAAAATCAACTTTTCTCAAAAACGGTTCTAACGATTTTGATTAAAATTTTATAGTTTATTAGGGACCTAAAGTACTATAAACTGTAAAATTTTAATCAAAATCGTTCGAGCCGTTTTTGAGAAAAGTTGGTTTTTCCGTTATTTTATGGATTTTTATTGGAAAACAACTTTAATACAAAATCACCTCTCCTACCCCACCCTACAAGTCACCGTGAATCTGTTTAATAATTTAAATATGTTTGTGAGAAAGTATGTGCCAGTTCCTGGTACCGTTTATTTTTTCTTTATTTTCACTAGTAGAACACGTCCTGAAAGTTTTCCGTTTCATCCTGAATCACCCTGTAAAAGAAATAAAACCCATTTACTTGAGTCTAAGGGGTGAAATGAGATATTTATGAACTAGTCTACTCTTATAAAAAATCGTGTACTTGTTATGAAGCTAGAAGTTATACATGGAGAGAAATAATGAATTTCGATTATTCGCCTCCAAGGTAATTACATGGTTTACGTAGCCAATATCTTTCGTAAAATGTAGTCGTAGTGAAACGCACTTCAAACCCTTGGTTCGTTGTGGAGTTATGAGTAACAAACTGACGGAAAACGTAATTTTTAGCGCTTATTTTAGCGTAGCTGATCATATGTAGGCCTAAATAGGAGTTATGGATCGATTAACGATGCCACGAGTACCTACTACTATAGGGTTACTTATAAGCTAACTAGGGGAAACCCTTGGTTCGTTGTGGAGTTATGAGTAACAAACTGACGGAAAACGTAATTTTTAGCGCTTATTTTAGCGTAGCTGATCATATGTAGGCCTAAATACGAGTTATGGATCGATTAGCGATGCCACGAGTACCTACTACTATAGGACTACTTATAAGCTAACTAGGGGAAACCCTTGGTTCGTTGTGGAGTTATGAGCAACAAACTGACGGAAAACGTAATTTTTATCGCTTATTTTAGCGTAGCTGATCATATGTAGGCCTAAATAGGAGTTATGGATCTATTAACGATGCCACGAGTACCTACTACTATAGGACTACTTATAAGCTAACTAGGGGAAACCCTTGGTTCGTTGTGGAGTTATGAGCAACAAACTGACGGAAAACGTAATTTTTAGCGCTTATTTTAGCGTAGCTGATCATATGTAGGCCTAAATAGGAGTTATGGATCTATTAACGATGCCACGAGTACCTACTACTATAGGACTACTTATAAGCTAACTATGGGAAACCTTTGCGTGCTCTGCACGCCAACCCCGTTGGTACCTTCTCATAATCATGTTATGTTTTCTTTATAATAAAGGTCTACAATTAATAAAAAAATTAACTGGGTGTGCTTAAGACCACACGTTGGAAGTGATAACTTCTATGACTACGGGGATTTTTAACTCGGTAAATGTGTACAATTATAAGGATTATAAAACTGTAGGCCTATTTGTTCAAATTGTTTATTTATATCCGTTATTATATATTTAAAGAAAGGTAAAAATATTATCTTTTAGTTACCTTTTATTTCATATTGATAGATCAAATGATTTAGAAGTTGTTAATATTACAGTAAAGAAATTAATAATAAAATATGTTATACAAAGATGTACGAATGTTTGCGAAGTTAAACAGTAGGTATCCTTCTTTAAATTTGTATAAACGAATATATTGATGATCAAAGGTTAGTTTTATATACAGTTTATAACCCCAAAGCAAATCTTATAACGTGTAGAAGCCCATATAACTTATAGTTATAGAAGCCTACATTAGTTGTATAACTAATATATAAGAAAATTAACATCACAAGAAATTTTAATGGTTGAAGTTGTAAACATAACCCCAAAATATAATCTACGTTGGGTTTTGTTTAAGAATTACAGATGATGGGCGAAATCAGCTGTTATATTATATTAACTAATTCTTATGTGTTAATTTGATTGCTATGCTAATAAATGTAAATAATGTATTAATAATATTCCCTCTCCACGATCTGACTTGTGTCTAAACAAAAGCGTGACGCGAGATCTCGCGAGAAATCTGGCGTGATGCGAGATCTCGCGGGAAATCTGGCGTAATGCAAGATCTCGCGAGAAATCTGGCGTGACGCGAGATCTCGCGGGAAATCTGGCGTGATGCAAGATCTCGCGAGAAATCTGGCAAGACGCGAGATTTCGAAAACATAGCCAAGTCGAAAGTGCCCAACGGGCCAATAGAAGTTATCACTTCAATAACCCCAAATTTAAGATTTTAAATAATATTAATTGTTCAAATCAAATTATTTCGTATATTTTATATCAGCTATTATAATAAAGGTTAAAAGAACCAGCAAGGCTCAGGTCTACACTTTAATAAAAACAAACTGACGGAAAACGTAATTTTTAGCGCCTATTTTAGCATAGATGACCATATGTAGGCCTAAATACGAGTTATGGGATCGATTAGCGAAGCCACGAGTACATACTACTATATGCCTACTTATAAGCTAACTAGGGGAAACCCTTGCGTGCTCTGCACGCCAACCCCGTTGGAACCTTCTCATAATCATGTTATGTTTTCTTTATAATAAAGGTGTAGGATTAATAATAACCCCAAATCTAAGATTTTAAATAATATTAAATGTTCAAATCAAATTATTTCGTATATTTTATATCAGCAGTTATAATAAAGGTTAAAAGAACCAGCAAGGCTCAGGTCTACACTTTAATAAAACCGTAACCTAAAAGTTAGAAATACAAATAATTGCTTCAAAAGTTTGAAATCAGGTGTTAATGGAAATATTAGAGCAAACAGCTGTTTTATCTGTTATTTTATCCAATTGGTTGCTATGGTAATGTATGTAAATACATTCAAGAAATATGTGTTGGTTCAACAGTCTAGGCCTAACCTTTTTCCGACTAAATTTACAGATATTGAAATAAAAATGTTTTTATCAAAATGAAATATCGCCTATGTTGCTCAGGGATAGTGTAGCTTTTAATTAGTAAAACTATTTTTTCAATCGGTTCAGTAGTTCCAGAGGTTACCACCTACATACAAATAATATTAGGCCTAAGTATAGACGAAACACTACTATAGTTTGGTACAGGCAATGAATGCCATCGTACTGAACCGGCCTTCACTGTACGCATATCTGCACAGCGCGATTATCAATCGGTAGTGACGATAAAATACAACACGGACTCGATAATTTTGGCGATATTTCAACCGATGACGGAACCGGTTGTGTACAACTCGCTAGCTCTGCTCCATATAAGGTGGAGTATCTACAGCGGAGTTTTATATAGGATCGCGGGAATTGTGAATTACATTTGTAAAACGGTACGTGAGAAGCATGCACACGGCTCGGTAAATAAATGGAAGTGGTGTGGTTGTTTATAATGATTGAACAAATTGTCCGATGTCGCTAGAACTATACTGATGTGTTATCCGCCTTCTTTGCGTGTTTCATAGTTTACAACATAAAATCCAGGTGTGCTTAAGACCATACGGGAGAAGTGTAAACTTATATGGCGATATTCTGATTTAAACTTCAAAAGTGTAGAAAATATTTAATAAAAACACAA
Organism: Philaenus spumarius; assembly: GCA_018207615.1. Lineage (NCBI taxonomy): Eukaryota > Metazoa > Arthropoda > Insecta > Hemiptera > Aphrophoridae > Philaenus > Philaenus spumarius. Next base: position 10,191 of record JAGFPH010000379.1, read on the forward strand.
TTTGTGAAATGATTAAGCACAATGTAGATTTCAGAGGTAAAGGTAAACCATTTTAACACAACTTACAAAATGTTGAAGGTTGAAGCACAATGTCCATTTCAGAGGTATTACCAAGTAAACTATTTTAATAAAACTTGCGAAATAAGTAAGAACAATTCGCCATTTTTTCCATAAAAAAACCCTCTGAAATGGACATTGTGCTTCCTCATTTCGTAAGTTGTGTTAAAATAGTTTACTTGGTAATACCTCTGAAATGAACATTGTGTTTCCTCATTTCGTAAGTTGTGTTCTTTTTATCTTGTCACATTTAAAATTGAAATGTAAAAATTTAAATTAACATAAACAAGATTGTCTATATTCATGACAGTTTTTACTTCTGTCGGCAGTCCCACGACTGCTTTCTTTTGTGGTAAAAATTTGTTTAAATTGGCAGTCGTTGGGCCTACTTTACTGCCAACAGAAGTGAAAACCTAAAACTATAAAATAACGGTGTTTATTTTTATTTTCAAATTAATAAATTAATTGTAGTATCCAAAATTAAAATTGTATAATTTGTAAATTAAAATCACTAAAAGTGGTCTGGTTATCACATTTTTATATAGCTTATCTATATATATATATATATACAAGCCAAATACCACTCACTGACTCATCACGATTTCTCAAAAACTACTCAACGGATTATAATGAAATTTGGTATGTAGCTTCTTCTAGAGCCCTAGGTGCTCGCTAAGAAAGGTTTTCAAAAAATTTGAAATTTATGAGGGGTTTGGGGGGATCAAAGTTACTAAAAAAAATCGAATGGTTTGGAATGAAATTTGGTATGTAGCTTCCTCTAGGGTCCTAGCTGCTCTCTAAGAAAGGTTTTCAAAAAAAAATTAATTTTAGGAGGGTTTGGGGGTCGAAGTAACTAAAATCCCCATAAGAAATACATAGTGTAATATATTTATTGATATATATTTTATTGTTAATGTTAATATACATTTAACTTTGATTTGTCTATCCGTGCAAAGCCGGATCGGGCAGCTAGTTTATTAATAAAAATAAATAATGGACTGCGCAAGCAAAAATATTTTAAACGTTTTTCTACTTTTCGTACGTGAAGGCAGCTATTCAGCGCCTTCGTGAGTAGATAAATTTCCCAAATAGTTAATTGAAACCCTAAAACATATACCTAAACTTAATTTAGGGAATTCGGTCAACTCACGTCAGCGGATCAGCTGCGTGGTCGAATTATTTTGAACTTAGCGAAGCATACAAATTTCAGGAACATAAAAATGTTCATTTTTGCGCCTACAAAGGAGCAATAGACAGAATTAAGTACAAGAAGAATTTGCCACTACCTAATGACCGACGATTAGTGACTATAAGACAAAGGGTGCAATAAGAATTGGCAATCTAAATCACATTTGAAATCTAGATACACATTACTCCTAACCTTAGCAACTACGACTGAATGTTCTACTTTAATTATAACCATCTCCAGTACGATTACACAGCACAAACATAGGATTGCATGACATAATAATATATAGACAATGAACATTTATATAAATCCCTACAACTCTAAATAATTTGACCACGCAGCTGGACCGCTGACGTGAGCTGAACAAATTTCTAAAATTAAATTTATGTTAGGCCTATGTTTTAGGGTTTCAACCAACAATTTGGGAAATATTTCTATTCACGACGGTGCTGAATAGCTGCAAAATGGTTCGCTTGCCATTCCGCATATTGGGAGTATCTTCAACACACAAAACATTACGTGCTTCGCACGCCAACCCCGTATTGGGAGTATCTTCAGCACACAAAGCATTGCGTGCTTCGCACGCCAACCCCGTATTGGGAGTATCTTCAGTACACCATGCATTTCGTGCTTCGCACGCCAACCCCACAGTAGAATCCACCACATGGCTTTGAACCGGGTACTTCTATGGTATTTTACGTTTTGATCGATTTTGGGTTAACCAAGCGAGCTACAAGGTAAAATGTAAAACTCTTTAAAGAGTTGTTATTGAACTAAAATGTAAAAATTAGGGATTTTGTGGATAAATGTTGGGAATATTACTTGTCTATTCCGATCTATGTCTTACATTATGCACATATCACAGTTACCCTCTGTGCTAATCAAACATCATTTCCGTAAAAATTAATATTAAAACATTGTTAAAATGTAAAAATTACGAACAAATATAGGAATTTTGTGGGTTGCATTGGCATCACCAAATGTCACCGCAGGGGCAGAGCCCCAAAGTCTATTCCATAATTTTGCAACCAACAATATTCTTTTATATACGACCGTAAACACAAGAAATTTATTATTACATTGTGTTTGGCAGTAGATCAGTTGAAACCATATACAGCTCAATCCAAGGTAAACTGGCCAAATTATTAATTTATTTTTTGTTTTGTTCTTCGCAGACAGTCGGTCGTGTTACAATATATATAATTATTGGACAATTGCAAGGTCGACCCAGGGATAACTAAGTACACTCCTGCGCTAAATGGCCAAGTATTGCGAAAACATTTTTTGTTTGTTTTTCGGATAGAAGTAGCAATTCCTTTGTAATACATTCACACCATCGGAGTTTGCTCTACAATATATTCAACCAGGGGAAACGAAACGCCAACCCCGTTGAAACCTTCAATACACATAATCGTGTTATGTTTTCTTTATAATAAAGGCTTAATAATAACCCTAAAGCTAATATGGTAAATAATGTTAAATGTTCAAATCAAATTATTTCGTATATTTTATAACAGCAGTTATAAGAAAGGTTAAAAAACCCAGCAAGGCTCAGGTCTACATTGTAATCAAAACCTAACCTAAAAGTTAGAAATACAAATAATTGCTTCAAAGTTTGAAATCAGCTGTTAATGAAATATTAGAGCAAACAGCTGTTTTACCTGTTAATTTATTCAAATGGTTGCTATAGTAATAAATGTAAATACATGTGATGGTTTAGGCCTTACCTAAGAATTTTTCCGACTAATTTTACAAATATTGAAATAAAACATGTTTTTATCAAAATGAATTACAGCCTATGTTACTCAGGGATAGTGTAGCTTTTTATTAGTAAAACTATTTTTTCAATCGGTTCAGTAGTTTCAGAGATTACCCCCTACATACAAACAAACAAATTTGAATTCTTTATAATCTAATATTTGTATAGATATCAAACACAGCTTGTTGTTCAATTGAATTGTACTGCAACTTATTATGTTATACTAGTAAACCTCCGTGAAAAATCACAGGCAGATTAATTAGATACTCATCAAAAATACATAATTAAAAAAAATACTATTTAAAAACAACAAACTTTATCTAGGCCTACCTAACTATGCTCAGGAAATTTTTAACTGTTAAATGTGTACAACCATAAGGACTGTAAAAAAGTAAGCCTATTTGTACAATTTTCGTATGTATTATTATACATCAAAATAAAGATTAAACAATTATCTTTTAATTTCTTTTTATTTCATATTGACATATGAAATGATTTAGAAGAAATTTATGTTATAATGAAGAATTTAATCATAGTATATGTTTTATATGTCATACGAAGATGTACGAATGTTTTCGAACTTTAAAGAATGGGTTCTTCTTAAAATTTTTCTAAATAAGTATATTGATGATAAAAGGTTGTATTTATAGTCAAAGGTGTAGGTCAATTTAGAACCTCAAAGCAAATCTTGTAAGGTATTATACCTTACATTAGTTCTATAACTCTTATTTAAAAAAAAATCAACTTCACAAGACATTATATTATTGATTGAAGCTATAAACATAACACTAAAGTACAATCCACGATTGTGTTACAGACGATGGGTGAAATCAGCTGTTTTAATATACTAGCTGACCCGTGCGAATATTTCGCAAGTTAGGAGTAGACCTATACTTACTCGATTTAATGCAGTGATTTAATGAAGAAAATTACGTTTATTTATATTACGTTAGTTAAATTTGATTGATTTGTGTGATAGATTACACTTGCATAAAGAATGTAAATAATCTAACTAACAGCTGTCATGTTAGTTAAACAGATTGTTAATAGATGGGTCCTTTTATTATTTTCATATGAAAGTGTTTTAATTATTTTTTTTTGACGAAAATATACATTTTAAGCTGTTTGTCTATTTTTCGTCAATAGCGGGGAACTTTAGCTTTAACATTATGTTTGAATCATTAATTTTGAAGAAGAATTAAGGGAGATATGGTATTGCCACAAAAAACACTTTTGAGTAATAATATATAAGGACTGTTACTCACGTACGTACGTACGGACTTACACTCGCTTTTATTATATATTTTGTTTAATACAATATGTATTTCTGTTGCAGGTGAGTTGACCAACATTGTCAAAGTATAACATTGTAGAGGTAAGACTTTTAAACTCTCATTTGCTTATAAGTGCGAGGTAATGCACATGGTATTCGGTGGATTGATAAAGTGTTGATACGTTTAAAACATGTTCAGGGACTATATTGGGGATCATTTACCACTCCCCAGCTAGAATGTGCCCCACAAGTAATCGTTATACCGTTGTGGTATATACTAAACAGTTTTTTCTACCGTGTGGAGAGCTTTGAACGGTTATTCGGCAGATAAGCAAATCGCCTTGTTGAGCAAGACAAACAATTAGCGCAATCTCGCGGTTATACAATGAATGAAAGTGGGGTTAGACTGCATCAACTCGGACTGACCAATTAGAAGGCTTAATGGACCAACACAATACGTCTAGGAAGTTGTTAACACCTTATTGCTCAAATCGAGTCAGGTATTTAGGACACACAGTTTTATGTAAGGGGATGTGTTTCACGTGTCCAACTACAGTAAAATCTGAATAAGTCTGCAGATAAAATAACAGCAACGGTTTGTACGATTGTCAGACTGTTCTCGAACTGGACTTTCAGAAGAAAATAATAGCAACATTAACTGGGAATTTGAACAGTAACTCGCGAAAAAGTGTATTCGTCAAAATAATAATTCGACCACGCAGCTAAACCGCTGACGTGATTTGAGCGAATTTCCAAAATTAAGTTTATACGATTTTAGGGTTTCAACCAACTATTTAGGAAATTGATCTACTCACGAAGGCGCTGAATAGCTGCCTATGTGTACGAAATATATTGTTAGAATACGTGTGCACCTAAACCACCAGCTTCTACTCACGCGCTGC